>VDFB02000017.1:412488943-412597398 GCA_007258455.2 Sequoia sempervirens
TTAAATAAAATTATTGTTGATCACACAGTTAAACTTGGCAAGATTAATCATCTCCTTTAACCGTAGTAGGCATAATGAATTTTTGTAGAAGATTAATTAAAGATTGAACCTACTAAGCCTTATGCAAAGTTATCTTGAAATAAATGGTTAAAGTTTACTCTATTAAAGAAGTAATAATTTCAATGATTATATTAGAAATAACATAGTTAATCAAGCAATCCCTATTTATAATTGGAGTTTGATGGAAAGAAAATCAAGGATGCCACCTATGCAGTGATTGAGCCTTGCTCCATTTAGAGATAATCACATGCAACTTAAGATCGTGATTTAGTTTATGAAGGAGTCTTCTTATTAAGTGCTTGAAAAACCCAAGAAAATTTACTTTTTGTTTGTAAGTAAAATTACATGATTAATGAAATCCACTATAATTCACGACCTTGTTTTGAGTAGAAAATCTTATTTAGATAAATGAATGGATTTGTATCTCATCTTAAAGTAAATGGTGAAACTATAAACTTGCTTAAGTATCTTCCTAAGTAAACACTAGTTTAGTGGATTTAAGAGGGCTATGTGTTGAGCACTTTTACTTTGATGTATTTTATTATGTCACTATTAGGTATATATATGTTTATGAGGAATATTTAATAGACATTAATTGGTGTCGATTTATATTTGATGTATATGTATATATATATATATATATTTGCATGCGTTATGATTATGATGTATATGTGATTCTACCCAAACTATATGCCCTACTATTTAAAAACTAAGGTAACAAGCAAAAGGACATGATCGTCTACATTCAACTCAAAGGTGAAAATGCATGGAACATCATAACTACGATATGAGAGTTGAAGGCTAGCTAATGTGGTGTTAAATGAGTCCCTTGCTAGTTAGTTAAATTTCAAACCTTTTTGGAAGGACCTTGTTAAATGTGGATTAGTAATTAAAATACTATCTATATGGAAAGTAATTCATTTTTCTTTTCCTATACATTACCAAGGACTAGAGACTTGATAGTGCAAGAATAAGAAAGCTTAGATGTTGAAAGAGATTAGTAATGTAAGTGAGTGGGTGTTGTACTTAAAATTTGTAGAGTTCTCTTGCGTGGGTTAATTAATTGTTAGTTTTCTCAAGTAATGAATTATGTGTGAGTATGGTGGATTATGTGAATGGTGGATTAAATCATATAAATAGGAAGCATTAAAATAGGCAAGTAAAATTTATATTATTGTTGTGTGTTAATATCCCTAGCTTGTATTCACCTAAAATAATGTATACACATGAGTGTAAGAAAGGAAAATTGAAGCTAGTTAAATTTCTCGTACTTTCTACTTCTTGGTTTTCCTTTGTGTCTTATAAAGTTGGAAGGAATTGGGACCATGAAAATGAAGAATATAGCAAGTGTTAGATGATTCAATCTTAGGATATAAAGTGAAAAAAAATAAAATTGTAAAGATATATGGAGGCTAATGTGTTACAATAAGTTGTTAAATAAATTATCATGTATCTTATGCACTAATGGTAATATTTCTTTCTAATGCAATGTTCCAAAATATGATGGTTGTCAAATTACTTTGTAACTAGGAAACCTCCTTGCAACATTTTGTGTAAGCTAGAATGAAAATTCCCCTTTATCTAGACTCGTTATTACACATAACAACTCGAGTCGAACAAAATTAGGAACAAAGCTAGTTCCAAACCTAGAGATTTAGCTTGGTCAGATGTGAAACCGTAGGTACCAATTTATAAGATAAGAGTGTGATGCACCGTGCATATTCCCAATTCTATGAAATAAGAGTAATATCTATGTTATAGTTATGCATCATTTGAAAGATTCTTTTATTTTGAGTATATTTAACAAAATGGGTAGACAAAGTGGTCATGTTGTAAAGTAACTGGAGTGTGTGTGGGTGTAAAAAAAAATTGTGTTATGTTGTGTTATGGTGTGGTGAACTACATAAAGTGTATTGTGTTGTGACATGTCAAGTGGAAACCCTGTAAATGTGTGATTCCCAAGTATGTGATACAAGATATTTGACTTGGGATAAGGGTGAGGGAGGTTGAGTACGATCCCTTATGAGTACCCTTTGTGATGGACCTTATGTAAGCTAGCTAGTTGTGTATTTATGTAAACATGTTAAATGTGCGGATGTGTATAATTTATCAAATGAAATGTGATTTGTTCCCTTGTGTTAGTTTTATTTGTATGTTAAATGTGTACCCCTAGTGTTTGGTTCCCCACTTATGGGAGTGTGATGCCAGCTAGTGTAAATAGGGGTTGAGAGGCACATGTTCTCCCATTGGGAAATTATGAGCTTAGGGTGTTGTCCCTAATCCTGCAAAGGATCTATGTTGAGTCATTATAATCCTCCCATGGATGTTGACCGTGGTCTACTCCCCCACATATAAGAGCCACACTTGTTGGTTCATAGTGCAAACCTATTCCTTAATGTTTCTAACCCATGGGTAAAGGATGGAATTTTATGGACCACTACTTACTTATATTTATGTGGTCGAGGACCACCAATGACTTATATTTATGTGGTCAGGGACCACCAGTGATTCATATTTATGTGGTCAGGGACCACCAATTACCTATATTTAAGTGGTCAAGGACCACCAATGATGCAGATTTATGTGGTCAGGGACCACCAGTTATTCATATTTATATGGTTAGGGACCACCATTGATTGCATGTTATCATACTTATGTGGTTAGAGAACCACCATTCCCATCCTCCCCTTAGGTGGCTTATCAAGTCACATGGTGCTCGTAATGTGCAATTTTTATTGTTGGAATATGAATTATTAGTAATTCTTGATTGATGTTTTATTTTATTATGCACTAGCAGTGTGGAATTTTGTAGGCTATTTAGCCATTTGAAGGTTGTTATAGTCCAAATTTCCTCAAGGACTTATTTAATTTCATTTTTGAATTAAGATTGGAATGTTGAAATGTAGCTACAATTGATCTTTATTTAGTTTTCTCTTGATTTTATAATTTTATGTTTTATTGAAACATTGGTTTATGATCTTATGATTTCTCGACTTGAGGCTTTCTTAATACTTTCTAACTACTGGTAAACATGGTGTAATGTGATATATGTAAACTACCATATCCCGAGAGGTTCCCTAGCAGGTCGTATAGGGGAGTAGATGCGCTGGGGAATTATTTTTGAAAAGGGGTTGTGAATGGGACTGGTATGGGACAGTCATTAATCCATTCTTCCCCTCATTCTATGATTATTCTTATCTATTGGAGGATACCTTAGAGAAGGGCCTTGAGTGGTATCCAAGAATATCCATCCTTGTTTGTGTGAGCCTTATGTTGTAAATTTTGTGATTGTACGAGGACAAGCGCACCCATTGGGAAGAGCATCCTTGCCATTGTTTTGCATACATGTGAAATTGTAAGTAAATGTGATGTGGCATACCTGTGAACTATGTGTGAAAGTAACAAATAATGCAAGTTAATATTCCTTGAGACATGGTATGAGTGCCATGATTGAGATTTGGTATGAGTACCACAATTTTTAGGTAAACTGTTCTCTTAAGAAAATATTTGGACAAATGTGAAGCTAATAATTTTGAGACATGATTGGCCATTAAAAACAAAAATATTTTCTAACATCGATGTTTACGGTGAAAAACAGTTTTGATGTGTATCCAAGATGCTAATGTGTGTTGATATATGCTTTTGTAATGTTATTGAATCTGGCTACATGGTTCATAATTGATAACTACATGGATTGAGTGTCATGGATGAAAGATAAAACGTCCTCTTAAGAGCATATTTTGACAATTTAAATATTATGAGTCATTTTTGTTGAAAGGAATTATGTTAAATGACAAGGGTATTAGTGTGATTTTTGGTTTATACTTGTGCAACCCTATAAGGTGTATGAGAATTGCTATGATTTAAAGATAGACTTTGAATGTGTGATTTTTCCTGGGGATTTAATCCCAACCCTTAGCAAATTCCAGGAGGAAGTTTAAACAAAGGGGAGGGGAATGTAAGGACCCTTTTCCTCATATCATCGTCACAACCCCTTTTTACTAAACTTATGCCATTGGATTAGTATTTAGATTCAGTGTATGACATTGAGATGATACATGACCAAGTTGTGAATGCTTCTATAATAAAGTGACAAAGTCATAATATTATTGCATGGTTTAGGGTACATTTACATAGCATGTACTATTCTTCTCTCTTTTGAATTTAAGTTGAAACTCAGAACTTTATGTTTACATACTCTATTTGTATTTACCTTTCATATGTTGTTTCTCCATACTCTTATTTAGTTATGGCTGCAGAGTAAAGATATTGCCATTATCATTAATTGGACAATAAACATTGGTGGGAAATAATGTCATTTTGTTTAATACTTAAATTATAGATTGAAGTAATAATAACAATACTATAGTATTTATGTTAGATGTGCGTTAATGACTAACATTCTTAGTGTTTATATTTAATTATGAGGTTTAATAATAATACTAAAAATTAGAGATTCGGTTGATTGAGAAAGCGAACTTATTATTACTGTTACTTTTTTTGATTAAATCATAAAAATATCAGAGGAGAACCAACCGTAAGAGAATTTCTTGGTCAATACCATTGATAAATTGAGTAGATTAAATAATAATGAAACTACCATTGTTGACAATAGAATTATTTCATATCTTAAGAAGAATTATATAATAATAATAGTAAGAATTATTATTATAAGTAAATAACCAAAGAAATAAAAAAAATAAAAAAAATAAAAATTTAGTCACCATTGAAACAATAGGAATTACTTCTTTTGATAGGCTAGTTTAAATTATGATTGTTGACTGTTGTCTGAACTTATGAAGTGCTGGTAGACAAATGGAATTAATTTCTGTATCTTTTCGCCACTCAGAGTTGTCTTTTCAAATCTAGATTACCTAATTTGTTTTATTGATCCGATGGGCATTCACATTGATTCTCTGGCAATAATGTATTGATTCTTACCACCACATTTATGGTGCCCTAGATATTATTGGTGGAATTGGATTTGGCCACATGGTTGACCTTTATTTTAGGGATCTTACACCCACTACCCCAATGAATGCCAAGATAGTACGCCGTGATCTCAGGAAGGCTGAGTTTAAATGATATATTCAAATTATATTTTAGTAGGCAATTTGGGGGAATCTTTTTGGACAAAGAATGAAGTGACCTTCTCATGAAAACGGTGCTAGTGTGATGGGAACGATCAGCAGGTTTTGTTTGTTGTTTATGATGGGAATGGAGGTCACAAAGTTGCGGATTTTATGGCAGAGAAACTTAGACAAAGTATTTTGGATTTTTTTTGGAATAAATCAAGGGATCTAGAGAAGACGATTAAAGCTAGATATGTAGCAACAGAGAAATAATTTTTAGAGAGTGGTTTAGGTTGTGGGATTGGGTTTTAGACCTGCCAATTTCATTTGCTTAAAGGTTTTCTAAATCTGTTTTCTCTAATCCATTTAGTGCGTACCCTGTAATCATGGCATTCCATGAGACGATACTTCTTTGAGGATTCTATCGAATAGTTCACGTGCCTTGTCTAGGCGACCATATCTTGCACGCATATCTACCAGGGCAGCTGTAACTACAACATTTGGAAAAGTATATCCAGAATGCTTTGATCGACACCCATACCTTGTTCCAAAGCTCTCATCTTGGCACAGGCAGAGTGGGTACTGGTAAAGGTTGAGGAACTTGTACCAGCGTGTTGCAATCTGTGCAAGACCTGGAGGTACTCAACCAACTGGATGCAAATGCTAATGCATTCGGGGAGGAACTAAATATCACAAATGCGAATGCTAAGGTTGGTCTGTTTATTACAATTACAACCACATTTTTGTATGCGAATAGCGCATTTGTTTTCTTTGGATTGCTTGTTTTAGTCATTTGTTGCTTGTATATTTTATTTTCAATAGAAAAATAAAATAAAAATTGAAGCATTGGATTTCTTGTTTTTGTGCTAGGCGTATTTAATTTTGAGTTCCAAATAATGACCTTGAAAGCATAGATCTGTTTATTGGAGTTTCCATTAAGTCACAATCGTTGTAACGCCCTGCCAAGCAAACCCAAAGGATACATATATCAAGCATTTATGGTACAATTTTTTTTTTTTTAAATACTAACATAAATCATAATAAACATATATCACATGATATGAAACTAAACTTTAAATACATATAACAAATCCCTCGGGTTAACAAGACTGCATTACTTTTCACAACAACATTATTACATCACATGAAGAGTAAGTATACACCAGTAATCGTAAGATAACATGAGCATGGTTAACACATTAATCAAGAGTTACAATGTTACAATGTCATTCCCAACATAAATGGGGATGATACAATAATATGGAATGTTACATTTGAAATGAAGGAGTATAAAGCTGCAATACTGGATCCAACTCTGGTACAACTCAGGTGTCACTGCAAGGTACAATTTCACACTTCTCGATTGTCAACTGGGGACCCAATGGGGTGCATAGCACATTCCACCCAACCACATGGACCCAAAGGCTCACCCCCCATGCTAAGAGATGACAAGAAGGAACCCCAACAATAACCATCATACAGAACAAGGGTACAAGACTTCACAACAAGATCCACAATAACATAAGGCAATCTCAGCACAAATATATAACCAACACAAGATGTGTCCAATATAAGGAATAACCAAATAAACATCAACATACAAATGCCAACAAGTGCTTCCAGAGGCCCAAGAATAACATAGAGGGAAACAAAAACAAACATAGTTGTTTAGGGAAGAGTGTCATCGCAATGATGCATGGGTTACCCTGGTGAATCTTCCTAGGCCCTGGCCCCCAACTTGGGTTACCCTGGTGACCTCTTACGAAACCCAGCCCCACATGCAATCCAATGCGCCATCGATTATCTTTCATAAGGACAAGACAATGATTTCGCCATTCCAGGCCTTCTCAACTCATCTCAAGCCCATACAAGCACTTGAGCCATGAGTGAGGCATTCACTTATATCTTGTTAATGTATGATTCTATCCAAAACTCCTAATTAAATATTAACATTTTCACTTGATTAATAAACTTCCAATGGGTTACCCTGGGACCTCTTCCGGGTCCCGGCCCCCATTAGAAGCCACTCTCCCTACTCACAACTAAAATTCTACTATCTCAATGGGGTAAGCCACTAGTACAAAATAATAAGACCAACTCAATAAAACAACAAATGAGGTACGTACCATCCCATGTAAGGAATCCATAGTAACACAACATCCACATGCAAGGCTAATACCCACCAAGTAAATCCAAACAGAAAGACCATAGTCCACAAGAGTCAACACGGGAACCAATTATGAAACCACATTCTCCCTTCCTCAGGAACCCAAAAGAACGACTATTCAAAAACTCACAAATGAGGGTAAACCAATACAATACGAGATTCCAATTAAGTTCTAACACAAATTAAAAGGATAAAATCCCCTCAAAACTAAGATTAACTCAAGAGGAAGTCACATCTGAACAAAACCATCAAAATTAACCATCCAACACAGAATCCCAATATTAACAAATTTATCCTGAGACAGAGACCAATCAACAAGGCACCATAAACACTCACAAAACACATTACTCATACTCCACACGATTTCAATGAACAAGTTTCAAGTAACTCAAGAGAGCACACATCATGATAAAGCCAACAAAGTCATCCTTTACAACAAGGAGGTAAACTTAAAATATTATCCAAAACAATATTACAACAATCACCTTCAATTACAAGGTACTATTAACATTCTCTAGCTAACAACCCTAATATGATTGTATGCAACTCAAGTATAGGAATTATCAATGAAATGAGAGTGTGGGTACACTCGCAACTCATCAAACATTAAAAGAAGACCATGTGACTTATCATGTTCAAACAAACTCATTAACCAAAATATGAAAACATTTGCAAACTCAAAAGAAAACATTACATTAGATCAATAAGATCTAAAATGGAGGCCATTTAGGTAACATGTTTCTAAGTCAGCATAGTAACTTGTTTAAGGGTCATACTCTACACTATTTAAGCCTACCATCATGTAATTAGTCAAAGCCATCTTAAGTAGCTTTATTCCATCTTGCAAAGTAATCTAATTTCCTTTATTAAATCCTACAATTTATCTAGTAGTGAATTAATCATCTTTCATTTCCAATCTACTGATTTCCAAATTATTCCAAAATGTTTATCACTTTGATCTATACGTAAACAACTATGAAAATGTAAAATACATAAATAAAATTCACCTGTGCAAAACCAAATGGTCCTCCATCACGCATCTGAAGTGCATCACGCTTCATAACTTTTAAGTCAGCTCCAACTGCTGCCGCAAGATCAGTCTTGTTAATTACAAGGAGATCTGCTTGGGTAATTCCTGGGCCACCTTTTCGAGGAATCTCATCACCTCCAGAAACATCAATGATATAAATGATATAGTCTGCTAACTCTCTGCTGAAGTTCACAGCCAGATTATCTCCTCCAGATTCACAAAGAAGTATGTTTGTTGTGAAAAGATTTGACAACTCTTCCAGAGGGCCTAAATTAATACTAATATCTTCTCGAATTGCAGCATGTGGGCAGCCTTCGGTTTCAACAGCACGAATTCTTTCTTCAGGAAGAGCACCATGTTTCACCAAGAATTCACCGTCTTCTTTGGTAAAAATATCATTTGTAACTGTTGCAATGCTGTACTTGTTTCGCAAGGCCTGACACAAAGCCAACATCAAAGCAGTTTTCCCAGTGCCAACTGGACCACCAATGCCAATAGTAAAAGCTCACTCCTTAAAATCTCTAGAGGTAAGTGGACGTGCCCTCCGAGTAAAATATCCTGGAGAATACAAAGGCTCATGTGAATGGGGAGCCAACCCATCATGACTGTGATATATATTTTTTTTTCATAAGGACCCACCCATGATGTAGCAGCTACTGCATCCCCAAATCTAGGGCTACAGGTGAGCGAATAGGTAACAGGTTTAAAGATGTGGTGTCCATCAATTTCCAACTTATATACGTGCGACTCCTAGTCTGGCTGTCAGACATGTTGTTTTCCAAATTATTCTCTCAGAACTCCTAACCTGGATGCGATACGATTTCATAATTGTTTAGCTTGGGGTTCCTAATCTGGATTTGATACGATGTTATTTTTCAGCTTATTTGTGTGGGGGCTCTTAATCTTGCTGTGATACAACATTTTTTTTTCAACTTATTTTCCCGGCACTTCTAACCCAGTTTGAGATACAATTTCTAACTTTTCTGCTTGGGCCTACTAATCTGGCTATGATGAGATGCTATTTTCCAACCTGTAAATAGTAAAAGCATAGGCTAACATACTAAATGAGTATAATCCATTTCTTGACAGATGCATGCTTATGGGCATTGTCGATGTTTGATATTTTCTCAGGAAAAATATCAATAAAGACAGAAGTTTCCAACAACGGTTCTTCGAATACAAATTTAATACTAATGAAAATGGAATTAATAGCATAGAGGCTCAAACTCAAAATTACAACTTTTTTTTTTTTAACTAGTTTATCAATCTTTTCAGAACTGAATGAAACAAGGAGGAAAAAGAATAAAGGAACCTGGAATTAAATTGATTGAGGCACCAGAATATTTGATGCCAAGATCTGCAAGAGTACTAGAATTCGGCGAACAAAATCATCACCGCTTCCTCATGCACCATGGTTAACAGGGGTAACTTGAATCTGTCTATGAGAAGAGGCTTGGAGCAGCCTTCGCCATGATAAAGCTTTGTAGCAGCAGAAGGTAGAGATAAATTTCACTTCTTGATAGGTGCCTTGTGGAACAAGGGGAGCTCCAACAAGAAAGACCCGTGTTGATATGAGCATAAGCAACGTACATATAGTAAACCCCCCCCACCAAAACTCGGGCTCACATTGTTTTGAATATAAACAATAATAGTGAGGGCTAGAAGGAAAGCCACAAAATTCGTGAGGAAACTCTCCAGATCTGCCATGCAACCATTCATCCAAAAATCTCTCTTTTACTCACACATGGATTCGCGAGAAAACTTTTTAAATCTCCTAAGAACGACTCCCCTTTTCTCAACTATCTCCTCTCTTTTTTTAACCTCCTACAACGTTGCAGGGTGTAGTCTTGGAATGGTGTGTAGAATCGTAGACCTCCTCTCCATAGTAACGTTCCCCCCAATGAATGAACTGAATCCCCCCTGAAAAGGGACAGTTGAGATCCTCTGTATGCCTAACTCCAACTGTCCAAATGAGATCTTTTGTTTTGTATGAATACTGACAACATGAGATCACGCCTTAACACAAGATCGGTAAAATGAGGAGCAAGATAACTACAGTAACCCCAATAACTAGAAGCAGCCACACCAAACCTTTTGTTTCCATTGCTGGCTGCGCCCATAGGCCTAATATCCTGTAACCAAATGAACGTTTTAAAAGAAGACTGCCACTCCATGTACTGAAGAAGTACAAAATATTAATGTCGCCATCTAAGATGGTAAACTAGAAAAGTCGATCGATTGCAAAGTTGCCGTATTCCTCAGAACATTAAATGGTGGCAATAGATAGTTGGAATAAGTTTAATGCACACAGAATGGTAAATGACCATGTGTATTCTAGTCCTCTTTATGCAGAGTCTCATTCCACTCGGGTAAATGCAGCGTTGCCAGGGAAACGTGAGGATAAACGGAACCCCTTTCAAAATGTCCTTCCCCCACCGGTTATTGCTTGCATTTTTATTTTTTTTGAAAAAAAAACCATTGTTACATGCCTCAAATCCTGCACAAAAAGCGACATTCTCTAGACAAGAGGCAGTTTTCCAGCAGGAATGTAGTTTGCATGGCGTATTAATTAGAAAGAGTGGTTTGTTTTAGTGGTGGCTCATGCAACCAATTATAATCGCTTTAAAATTAAATTCTTTCCCCAATGCAAGGCAACCGCAACAAAATTTAAGGAGAAAACTTCTCACTCGAATTCAACATACTATAACTCCCTCATTTTTTTAATTTTATTCTTTTAGATAAATTCTAATTTATTTCAATTTAACCGTTAATAATATTTTATTAACAACTTTTATTATTGTATTACCTCAAACACAAACTAAATCAATACCTAACCACTCTTAATTCATAACAAGGAAGAAAACATCACATGACGACACGAATGGAGGGGCACTACAATCGTTATGCATGAAACCAACAGTCAAATTAACTAAAGAAAAAGGTATAGAAGGCATAATTTTAGAGTTTGTCTGAAACAAGAGGGAAAATATTTAGGTAATGGCTGAAATAAATATTGGAAACAACAGGATCAAGCCTACACAAGTTAAGCAGTTAAAGTGTAAAAATACTACACAAAGATTAAAATACCAAAGAGACCCTCACACTTCAACCTATAGTATTGAGTCACCAATCTCATACTGATAGTAAGGAAACACAAAAGATCAGGTAATTTTATTAAGTGCATTGTGCAGTTTCTCTACACATGTCAAACAACCCCACGAATCCCAAAGTTGAAGGGAAAAACACTGTTCGTAGAGTAAAACAAGAGTTGTGCTGCAGCTATAGTCCCTGCCATACTGGATCTAAATGAAAGCTAAAATGTATTGTTGATGAGTGTGGATAAGTTCATTATTACTGTTGTTTTTGAAGTCACTATTGCTAGGGGTTGAATGCACAACTCTATTCTCAATTATGACTAGCCAAGTTTACAGTAGAAAAACAAAACACTTTGAGGTTTAATTTGTGCTCTGACTATAATTCGTATACAAGTGTTTTGAAATTGTATCTATGCAGTTTTTGCTTATATTCTATTTCCTTTGTAAACAATAGACATCAAACTTCCAACAAAAGTTGATCCATTTATTGGATGCACTAGACATGAAATATTATCACTAAATACCAACTTGAATCTTATTGCTAAAACTTATGAGGCATACAAAATGTAGGATTTGCTTTGTAATGATTAAAATAAATCATGGGTTAGAGACCATGTTTATAATTACTTTCTTTACAATCAAAATCACTAAATATTGTGGGAATAGGGGTTAGAAAATACAATTTCATTGATCCATTTTGAAATTGAAATAGAGTTTCCTATCAAATTTGTTCAGTGTCTATTCCAATGCATCTTTATGTGTGACCGAGTTATTGTATCATTTCTCTTTGAGTTATTCTATCAGCTAGGTTGTTTGCCCTAACAATACATTAAATTTTATTTCTCATGTTTTAAGTGTCTATCAGCTACATTCATTTTCTATACTTCTTGGTTTTGTCTGCATTCTTCATCAAATCTGATATATAGAAGTAACATCAAACATACAACCACTCATCAAATGTATAGTTTATTTTGATATAATGACTTTGGAGCATTAATCCATTTCAATAGAATAGATGATTATTATCCAGTCGATAATAATGCTTTATAGTATGAATTTTATTTAAAAGTTGGGAGAGTTTATATAATTGATATAATTGTTTACAAAACAAAAGTGAGTTGAGTTGTAGATGAAACTATTCATGTACGTTTGGGATTCATGATAAAAAAGTTTTTGGGTTTTAATATTTTTCCTTTTCTCATTCCAAAACATATTGAACTTTTTAATTTGGTCATAGGAAATGAGAGTTATGTATTTTTTTTATATTGTCCTGTTTTGCTGTAACATTATAAAAATCCAATGAGTTTAATTTCAGCCAAAGCTACTTGTTATTGGTTGGGTTTTATAAATAGATATTTAAGGGTTTTGTCCATCATTTTCTTCCCTTTTCAGATCATATTGAGGTTTAAAATTTGGTTTAGTAACGTGAGAGTTATTACCATTTTAAAACTAATTTTTTTTTTCGCTGTTATCAGCAAGTTGGAAGTAGTAGAATGTTTATATGCTTGAATTATTATTTATTTATGTTTGTGAGATAGTTGATCTTGATTGAGGTATATTATTATTGGCCCCCAATTAAGACTCTTTATAGCTTATTTATTTATGCATGCTAACGTATAACATTCTGGAAGTGTGTGTTTATTGTTGGACATAGGAATAATAATATCTTGAAATTTCAGGTATACTTTTGAGTTCACACACGTCTTAGTAATATATATTTAAAGATATCTTCTCACAACATTTTCTTATATGTATAATTACTGTTTAAATTTTTATTATTCCAAAGGTAGTGATTTTTTTTTTTAGAAATAAAAGATATTATTATTTGATTAACAAAGCAGCCAAATAAATTATTATTAATGATCATGATTTTTAATTGAAAAATAGATAGCCCAATATCGAAATCTTGAGTCTATGATATGAATAGGGTCACTAGATGATTGGATGTGTTTGAGTATTGTTTGCATCAATTATTTATTCTAATAATTGTTGGAGATTCCATAGGTGGAGCAACAATAATCTTTTCTTTACCATTATTATTGCATGAACTATTTTCATTGGACTATGATCAAAGTTGTTGTTTAAAAGCATTTTGGTTAATTGAGCCAGATGCTATATTTATATACATATATATCACTGTTGACCAAGTGAGTGTTGGATCAAGCCTATTGTTGTCTAGTCTTTGTATTTATTATATCTTGGTCTTTAACTAGTTATGAGTTAAACTTATATGTCAATTATCGTTATTGACAAACTCGATTTATGTGAAAGTTCAAAGTGTCGAACTACGACTCCTCTGCAAATTATATACGTAGGCAAGGCCATCAAAGACAAGCCCTCGAGGAATTAGGTTTGGCCCCTAGGCTTGTTCTCTTATTGAATATACTTAAAGATACCATTGAAATATATATTATATTTGCATAACTTGTGACTTGATCTAAGTTTGTGTTTATTGATGAGTTCGTGGAACTAATAAAGTCTACCTTGGTGATGTGGATTCCATATCTCCACTGGAAACCCAACCTTGAATGTCAAAAAAAAATGTGTAGATGGTTGAGTCCTTATAATTTATTGGTCCAATGTTGTTATGCTTTCATAAAGTGCAGGTATAGGGAGTAGTCTTTGGGTGTTATGTTAGTGGTTATGGTCAAAATTTGAAATTTATGTCTTGTTCTTAACTGTATTTGGGTGGAAATTTTTGGGCATTACACATACATAATATATGTATATGCATATATGCATATATATGTGTGTATGTATATATATGTGTGTGTGTATATATATTTATATATAGATATGTATATGTGTATATATGTATGTATGTGTGCATATGTATTAATATATATGTATGTGTGTATATATGTATGTATGTATGTTACTGTTTGCTAATTTTCGTTTATTATGAATAGACTGTGCAACCATCGTTAATGGTTTATGGTGTGAAATTTTAAGCCTGTTGGACTATTCATTTGCTTAGATTGTTTGATGAGGGTGAAATCTCTATCTATTGAGAGTGTTTCTATCTATTGTGTTGGGAGTGACAAAAGAGGTGCTTGCAAATTCCTATATCTTTTACACTATGATTTCACATTTTTCTAAATTTCTATAATGATTTAATCTTTGGTGTTCCTTATTGATGAGTGTTTTTACCAATTGAACCCTATTTTTACATTTTCCTTATTCACTTTTAAAGTTTCAGTGATGGTTTGATGTAGTGTGGATGTTTTGATGGTGGAAGTCTTGCAATGAAGGTTATGCTATTTTTTTACAATTTGTATTTTTACAATGCGAATTAAT
This sequence comes from Sequoia sempervirens, assembly GCA_007258455.2. Classification (NCBI taxonomy): domain Eukaryota; kingdom Viridiplantae; phylum Streptophyta; class Pinopsida; order Cupressales; family Cupressaceae; genus Sequoia; species Sequoia sempervirens. Next base: position 412,503,665 of record VDFB02000017.1, read on the forward strand.
TGTGTGTACATGAAATGGTGGTAGACATTGAAATATCTCTATTTGTTCATGATATATCTGATCTACCATTGATGTTTCAGTCCATGTATGTCATGGATATCTTGTACAGATAAGAATTCTTTCTAAGATGTCTATTTGGAAGTGTTAAAATTAAGTTTGTGTTTTTTTCTTTTCAAATTTTTCATTGGCTATTGGTGTTTTGTTTGCTGGTGTTATATTTTCACAATTACAATTTATTGTTGGGAGCAATGGGACAAAAAAAATCATCATTTTCTAATGATTTCCTGCTATGCATGTGTCATTGCTATAAATTTTTATGTAATACCCCTTTGTTTTGTTTTATGGCAGGACAGTGTGTCCTTGGTTGCTTTGATGTGCTTTTTGGTTATTGAGATACTTTATCATGTGTGTGCGATTTGATCGCTACTTATAGAGTGATAGTCTATTTGTGTGATGTGATGTATCTTATTTGATGCTTTATTTGACATGTTTTAATTGGTGTAATGATGATTAGTTATTGTAACATGTTATTGCATGAGATATTTATTTATGATGGAACTATTAGACTATGATGAGTGTATTGGTGAAGGGGATGAGATCACATCACTTGCTTGCAAGTGCCCTACTATTCTATGATTTCCTCTTCACGGTGTGTGTATTATGTAATATATATGCATGTTCGATATACTCTTTGTTCGCAGGTTGACAGGTACAGGACATCAACTCCACCTGGTTTCATAGGTTGGAGCATGTCCATTGGCCACAGTATTCCATTAGGAGATAGTAGCTAGGTTTTCCATGTCAAGTCATCACCCTAGTCATAGTGTGTCGTCGGGTTTTTAGTCGGGTTAAGTTGCTTCTTTGTTGTTCATTTCTCCTTGATTTTATTTAATTACAAGTTGGAAAAGGTAAATAAATGGCTTTATGTATTTAAGTTTATTAAATAAATTTAGTTGAGTAAATAAGTTAATCTATTAAATCTATTAAGTGAATAGTTTAATTCTATTTGAAAAGTGCATAAAGTAAAAGATTTAAATCTAGTTGGGAAATTAAATGGTGTTTTAAATTATAGTTATGGATTAAATAAATTAAATAGTTAAAGTTGTTTTGAAAATGTATAAATTTAAAAGAATTAAATTTATTGGAAATGGAATTTTGTTTTAAATCATTTAAAAAGAAAATATCTTGTGAATGCATAAAAGAAATATCTATGGTGGAGAAAAAAAGAGAGGATATTTTGTAAAATGTTGACTAAGTGTGGAGAATACGAATGAAGATATTATTTTATTTTGAAAAAAGAAAATATCTAGGATATTTTAGAGGGCATTGACTAAATTTAGAGAAGATATTCATTTTGGAAAAGAAGATATGGCTGCAAAAAGAATGGAGGTTTTCTTATTTTTTTGGATGCATTATTGGATTTGGGTGAAGACTTTGGAAGAGCTTTGGAAAAATTATCTTGCAGGGAAGCTCAACCTTTCTTCTTCAAGCTTCAAATCATAGGTTCTCTCTTGTTTATTTGTTTTGAAAATTTGCATTTTTAATTTTGAAAACCTTGTTGAAATCATGAAGGAAATTAGAATTCAAACTCTTTCAATTGAAATTCTCAATTTTAACAATAGTAAACTGAAATAGAAACAAAAAGAAAAATTAGAAACCTCTCTGTTGGATTTGGATTTTCCAAAAATTTATATCATGAAATTGTACTTAAAATTATTTGTATTGTAAATTTTCTATAGAAAATTGGTTCATTTGACTGTAAAATGGATATTTTGGGTATATATATATATATAACACATATATTTTTATTTAGGCATATTGGGTCTGTTTAATTTTGGGAAGTTTGTTTTTTGTTTTTTTTCCCCTGTTAAAATTCTGGGAAAAGTTTTTTGTATTCTGGAAATATAGGGGAAATTTAATTTTAAATTTATAAAAAAAATATATATATAAAATTAAATTTGTTTTTTTTGTGGGGGAGGGGAGCAGCTGTGGATGCACACAGCCGCGCCCCCTAGTGGAGGGCGTTGTTGTGGTAATGCTCCCCACACTGTGTGTGGGGGAAGCGCAGCCACATGCAACGCCACCTCCACAAGGGAGGCTGGGCGCAACCATAGGCTGTGTCCTCCTTTGGATAAGGGGCAGGGGTTGTCTTAATTTAAAGTTTTTCTTTTATTATTTTAATATTTATATATAGATATATATAATATATATATTTTATATAATATTTATTTATTATATAGAATATATATATATATTTTATATAATATTTATTTATTATATATAATATAAATATTTTATATAATATTTATTTATTATATATATTATATATAAATATATATATTATATATTATGTTTTTTTTAATTATTTTATGTAATGCCCTGCCATGCAACCCTAGGGGAAGTTGCAATTCACTAACCAAATGCAACAATTTTTTATTTTTTTTTAAGTGCAATAATGTACAAGTTTGCTACACATTGCCAACATCCCCTAAGGCTATGAGACAAAGATTACTTAAACCTGAATTAAACAACCAAGGAATGAAAACATAACATCATTCAATTAAGGAATTAAAGTACATACATTCCATACATGATAATTACATCAAAGACTAATAGATACAACATGATATCCAATAACGATTGTTTACAATATAATTACAACCCTCATTCCCTGAATGAGGTAAATCAAATAAGCATGATAATATATTACAATTTCCACCTCGGTACAAATGAGGGGTAATGAAATACAAGAATAACTGGAATGAAAGAGCTAGAAGAGTAACAGGAATCAATGAGCTCCCCAACATGAAAGTCTCATCCACATGATCACGATCAAAGCCAACGGTGTAAGGTGCATGTTCCACCCAACCAAGTGAAACCCAAAGGCTCACCCCCCATGCTAGGAGATAGTAACAAGGATTTCTGGTCAAGACCAACTACCTCTAGACAAAGGCTAAACATAACTGAACTAACTCAAATACCAAACAACATCACTTAACATAGTATGAAAACTCACAAGACAATACATTACTTCCAGGTTACATAGGACAAGTACACCACTGTACAACACATAATAACTCACTAACTATTGACGTAGGGAGAGTACCATACATAAATTGCCATGAGTTACCCTAGCTCAACCTTCCTAGGCTATCAGACCCCCATCATGGGTTACCCTTGCTTGCCTCTACCGACCGCTGGACCTTCATGCAAAACTATGTGTCTCATCTCATCTCGAGCCTTAATAACACATACTTCATGAGAGAGGCATTCATTAACTTTATTAGTGTGAAGTTCCCCATTAATTCTTTTAGATTATCACTTGATTAAACCCTAGTTGAGATACCCTGGTGCCCCTTTCTGTGTTGGACCCCCACAAAGAGCCACTCTCCTATCAACAACACAACCACAATACAAAACCATAATCCAATGGTAAACTAGAAAGATGACCTCTCCAATCCAAGGAGGAAACGAACAATGAAACCTCACTCCACACACTAGAGGAAACAAAATACCAAACCCCACTCCTTCTAAAGGAGGCACAAATTACATAACCCTCTCCTAATCCCAAGGAGGCACGAATCACATAACCCTCTCCTAATCCCAAGGAGACACATATCATCCCCGTTCGTGAAAACCGGGTGAAACAACATGGTGTAACTATGCACATTTTCCATGACACAACAAAAGTTGGCTAACATAAAGACAACCCACAACAAGATGCAATCCCCTATCTGGAAGACTTCAACAATTACCCTATACTCCCAACATCGAGCAAGAAGGAATAAACATTTAAAAGCATTTCCAACAGTTATAACAAGCTAATGTTCGAATTTCCTAAATCTAGTCAATCAGTTTTCTTTTCTTGCACTTGAAATAAATAAAAGCCATTCATGTATTTTAAGTCTCACCACCAAATTCATAATCAAGCATATAATAATCAAGGTCATTTAACTAAAATAAATCATTTATTAACTCTAATTTCACATCTATAATCATAATCAAAGCATTTAAATAATGAAGTCATTTAACTAATATTTAAATCAATTTTCTTATTCTAGGTTTACTATTATTTTCAAATTACATCATTTAAATAATTCAAGGCATTTATCTTATTCAATCAATCTTATTTCACACTAATAACACCTTGTTCATTAAATAAATATAAACTTTACTAAAATATCTATTTATTTTAAATATTTCAATCTACTTAATAAAGCAATTTTAATTTCCATATAAAACAATTTAATTGAACTTACCAAATATTTAAAAATCATATATATATATAAATATACATGTATATATACTATGCATATATATATATATCTATCTAATTATATATATATGCATAATTATATAAATCACATATATTTATATATTTAAATTAATTATTATTTACATAAATATTATTTAAATATTATTTAAATATTATATATTATATATATAATATAATATATATAATAAATATATATATATTATAATATATTAATATTAATATCATATTAGATAATATTTATAAAATAAAACATATAAAATAAAACACAAAAATTGAAATCCAAAAATTTCGTTGAACTGCCACGAAGCCCTAAAGGCTGCTACCTGTGTGAGCTTCACACAGTCCGTGGCCGCTAGGGCCGCAGCCTGTGTGAGTTCCACACAGTCCGTGGCCGTTCCGGCCGCGCCTGTGTGGGGTTCACATAGTTCGTGGCCATTCTGGCCACAACTTGTGTGGTGGTGGTGGGGTTTGACCTCCCACCCCATAGCAACAACAAAAATTTATATATATATTTTTTTTATAAAAAAAATCCCTGTGTCTATACATGGCAAAAATATAGGGTATTTTCTGGGTTTATCCCAAAATCTAAATTTTTCAAATATAACAAATATATTTGTATATATATTTGTGAATATATCCATGTATTGATATGCATGGGTATATTCACAAATATATATACCTAGATTTTAATTTCATACTCAAATTATGAAAATAATCCAAATCCATTGCAAGAAATAAATATTATTTTCTAAACAACAAAGAGGGTTTCAAAATCTAGTTCTAAAATAGAGTTTTCTTCGATTTTCATTCTATTTCTTGTTGTAAATTTCTTTTTGGTTTTCCATTTCCAAAACTAACTACAAGTTTGCAAATTTGGGAGCATTTCTATGGATTTTCATTGAATCAAAACTATATTTTCAATCATTCAAAATGAGTAGGAAGAAGAAGAAAGAAATGATGGAACCTTGTGTTTTCTCCAAAATTTGCAAGCTTCAACAATGGAGAATTCCAAGCACTCCTTCACTCCACAAACTTAGCCACCTCCAAGCTCTCCACCAAAATTAAACCAAGAATTCTTCAAATAATTCAAACCAAGTTTTTCTCTCCAAAATTCAAAATTCAAAATTCCTAATAAACATGAATTACCTTATGCAATTCCTTCTTCAAATTTGTCAAAACCCCTAATTTTGAACTCACCCACCAAAACTTATTGCTAAACTAGATATTTTATTTTTTTACAATTTAATAAAAAAAATTTCATTTCCCATTGCAATTTGCATAATATTAATTTTAAACAAAGATCTATTTTTTTTGCAACCAAATGATAATTACTTTTTCTTTTTCTTTTCACAAAATTAAATTTACCCATTTACATAAAAATCATTTTTAATTTTATTTCAAGAAGGAATGCAAGGCAATTTCTATTTTTGATTTGATCTCAGTATTTAATAATGCTAACACAACATTTTAATTTAATTTATCAATAAATAAATCTAATCCATGATTAAATTATTTTATTGATTGAATTAAATTAACTAATTAATTAATAAGCACTCATTTATTTATTTTGACAAAGCAAATAAATAAAAAAAACACCATTTATCTTGCAAATTTAAATACACAAGCAAGGAGGGAAGAGGCAACAAAGAAATTAACTTATCCCAACTAACAACCCAATGACACACTATGATTAGGGTGATGACTTGACACAGAAAACCTAGTTACTATCTCCCAATCGATACCGTTGGTCAATGGACACGCTCAGACCTGTGAAACCAAGTGGAGTCGATGTCCTGTACCTGCATCTTGCAAACAAAACAAGTGTCGAACATGCATATAATATAGTAAAACACACCGTGAAGAGGAAATCATGGAATCACAGGGTGCTCGCATGTAAGTGATGTGATCCTGTCCCCTTCACCAATACAATATTGCTAACTGACGCATCTAATATTAATGATATAATCGAAAGTGTAAAGCATCGTTAATTCACATACATGCTAATCTAATCCATGACATGCAATAATAATAATGACCAAATAAAATACCATCACCCCAAAACATAATGTTTACATCGCTTAACAATTAGCGGTCAAAAGTAACCAAGTTCCACAAACAGAGTGATAACAAAATAAACCTGCATAATGAAATATTGTTCGATCAAAAGAGAAAAATGGAGGGGTGTTACATCCTCCCCCCTAGGGTCAGGCTTACTCCTGGAAGCCTGCAAAGAAGAAGGGATAAAGCTCCCTCAAACATACTCAAAATCTAGATCCCTAAGGGTGAACTCCTGACGCTGAAGGATGAGCTACACCCTGATGTCCGGCCTGACGAGTATCCACCGCAGTAAGTACCCTATGCGATCTTCCTGCATCACCTACCGTTGGCTCAGAAGCCAACGGTCTCTAACTAAAACTAGAAGCACCCCACTGAGGACACTAAAGAGCAATGTGGCCCTGCTAACCACAAGCAAAACATCCTGTCCCTCTACTGAACTCCCTAAATCAGGAGATGCACTAGGTCACAAAAGGCCACCTCCACTATACGTTGACTAAGAATTATGAGTAGGCTAATCGTAGCGATCACGATGAGCTCGAATCCAACTCCGATCCCTCTTCCTGTGCTTCCAACTACCACTGTGCTGGGATTGAGTATTGCCATGACTACGAAGGTTGATGTTGTAACGCCCCACCAAGGAAACCAATAAAACAAAGTATTATGTAGCGAATTATCTAAATAATTTTTTTTTTAACATTCATATATATACAAATGTCTAATGGATTCCAAGACGACGTTACTTATACATTATTATTAAGAACTTCAGATCATAATATTTAAGTTATAAAACACAAGTACATAACATATACAAGAATGATCCACTTCCATAAACTTATATAGTTCAATTCTTTTACATAAATTCAGATTACAACAAGTGAGATTCTCATAAATCTCAATACATTATAATGTTGTTACAAAGAGTACACTCATAAACATGAGGTAATATACAAAGAGGGTAATCATCTCCTCACATCAGATATCCACATCCAAACATGTTCTACGTCCACTGTCACAATCATCTAAGTGACAAGAATCTTCTACAAATATAATGCCATCTGTAAGAGTATCCAATGAAGGCGTAGCATGATTTCCACCCAACTGCGTGGAACCCGAAGGTCCACTCCCTCCGTGCTAGGAGATAGTGACAGGTGCAGAAGACAATCATACACACAACAAAGAACATACATAACTTTACATGGATGACAACACATAACGACATGACCACATCACATGCTTTCAGAGACAACCACAATATAACAGTTAACTCCACACAAGGGACTACAATCATGCATCAGGACAGAGTGTCATCAAATTATTGTTCTAAGTTACCCTGGTGAATCTTCCTAGACTATTGGCCCTCTTCCAGAGTTACCCTGATAGTCTCTATCGATTCTCGGCTCTTAGACAAACACATGTGGTGTCGAATTACCTTTCAGGAAGACAAGGTAGATGATGAGCCATTCCAGGCCTTCTCAACCTACCCTTAATCTAAACGAGCATTAAGGTGTTAGGTGAGGCATTATGTTAATCTTTATTATTTAATGAACCCCAGGTTTAATTATTAAAGTTTTCACTGAATTACAAGAAACCTACAATAGGTTACCCTGGCAACCACTTAGGGTTCCGGCCCCTATCACAAGCCACTCTTCCTAGAAACATGATGCAACATCCAAATACTAGGGACTGCCAAAATGCATATAAAACCAAACCACAACACAACATATCTCATTCATAGTACAATCGTGGAAAAATTTGAAATACCACAAGGTGACAAATAACTTTTGCATGGCAAGTCCCATAATGGAATAACAAGGTATCAATATACAAATATCAATGTTCAAGCCTCTAGAAGGAAAAGTACGTATAACTAAAAATCAGATACAAAGTAAAGCCATTAAGCACAAAAGGTAAAATCTTGAATGATCACATCATTCACATGGCATAGACCATATAATCCCATAATAACTCAAGGGTGACACAAACACCATACTTGGCTTAAATCCAAATACCACATAGGTATGATATGCAACGAGTACAAACAAATTACACAATTAACATTATCAAAAGATTACCACTTCCCATTTGAGATAAACATACCATTCTAAGAAATTCCCAAGACATACAATATAAAAGTTGTTCATGACATCAATTCAATAGTAAAAGATTAGTTTTAAAACAACAATTTAAAACCCTTATTTGTTTACAAATAAACAAACCCAATTTAAATATTTACATTCACATAAAATTAAACAATTTCTATGATTGATCTTTATCAAAAGGAATATGAACAAACAGATTCAATTTTTGTACAAATCATTATATAACAAATCAACCACGATTACTATCTAATATGTTAAAGATTAGATTATAGTTCATTTTCTAAATAAAAATTCAATTAATAAATCACACATATATATATATCTATCTACTGTTGTAACCACACTCCACTTCAGTCTACAACAAATTTATTTACTAAGTATTCATGGAATTAATTGGATATCTTGAATAGAAATCAGTTGTTCAAGGGAATAAGAATACTAAGACATATTTGATGACAACTAAAGTTTGACTAAAAAGGGAAAGTAATGGCGAAATTCTACAAATGTTAAGTATGCTAATTACATTTATACATTAAACAGTGGCGTTAACTACTAGTCAACATAGAGATTATTCACGGTGATAATATTAAGGAAATTACTTTTATATATAACAAACAAAACTATCAGGTGACAACTGTGCTAGAACTTAGAAAATCCACACCATGCAAAATGTACACCATGAAGTTAACTACATTAGACTAATAGTTATATTATAGCAGATATGGATGGCGTCTCATTCACAAAAGTTCAAGTGTTGCGGCTGAGATTGATTGCCAACAGAGTCCTAGGGATTATTAAAATTCTATAATGTTCAGGCGCTTCATCTATGACAGGTTGCCAAAAATTCAAGATGAATATTTAAACCTCTACAACATACTATTTTCAAATGCCGCAACAGTGATAAAAGAATTTTAGGGGTGTTATTTAAATTTCTGCACTCTGTAGTACCCCTCCATTCTCACTTGAGATGTGCAGGTAGTCTGGCTAAGGAATCAGAAGAGGAAGATAGGACAAGAGTTTCTAATGGTATTTTATATGTTGTGATTGAATTAATTAAATAAGGGTAATATTGTTTATTAAAATATTAGATTAAATTGTATTTAAAATTTTAAATGTTTTATTTATGTTTTTAAAAAGTCATGAGTTTATTAAATGATAATTAAAATATTAAATAGTGTTTATTATTTTAATTAATTATTTGTTGAGGATAATTGTTAGAATAAATTATTTAAATTAATTAGATAATGTGCCTTGCAAGTAAAGCTTGCAAAAGCTGATTAAAACAAAAAGTATTGAAGAATAGAAAAATAAATAAATAAAAGAATGAAAAAGATGAAATAGCAAATGTGATTTGATATCTAACTGAAAAGCTTGCTTTTAAATAATTAAATTCTTTTATTCTAGATTTTTGTGAGTTTTTTGAATAAATTGGAATACCTTTTATTTAATTAAGAATTTTGTGAGTTTTTTACACAGAGATTTTATGGAGACAAGAATTGAAAAAAAAAGAAAAGAATTGTGATGCCTTTTTTTTAATCTTCTGAAGTTTTCAAAAAGGATTTTTCCATTCTTTTGTTTTGGGGAATATTTTGAAAAGAGTCTTGGGATTTAGGATTTGAATTCAAGATTTGAGCATGGTTTTCTGAAGAGGAGATTTAAAGCAGGAAGGAGAAACTCATCGTAGAGGCCATCGGGAACAAGCAAACATCATCAGATTCTCAAATAAGCGTAGGACTCCAGGTTCTTTATTTTAAATGTTTATTTAAATTGTGTTGTTAAAAGATTGTCTGTACAAAATTGTAGATATTTATTTTGATTTTGTGAAATTATATATATATAAAAAAAAAAGAATTAGATAATTTGTTTACATATGTTGAAATATTGTCTGTTAATTCGTTGTGAAATTTTTAAAAAAAAAATCTTTGTAGAAGAATTGTGAAAATCTTAGATCCTCTCTAAAGAAATAAATTTAAAATGGTAGAAAATTCGAAAAGAAAACAATAGATAATTTATAAAATCTCACTTATAATTTAGAAGACCTCTGTAGGATTGAAAAACAAAGGAAATCCTCTGATAAATTAAGAAAAATGAAATCCTATGATAAAATAATAAATATTTTCATGTAGAAAACAGCAGAGACATAGGGTCACTAAATTCATCATAACTCACAATTTACGAACTGGGTATGGCTGAATTTTTTATATGTGTTAAAATACTTAATGGCGCACCTTCAGTAAAAATTGTAGAAATACCCAGATCCGAAAATAAAAGTTATACAAGTCGCAATACACTAGTTTTATTATTAGCATTGTTTGAATATAGTAAATTATTTTAATGTATTAATTAATAAGTATTTATATATATGTTTAATTATATGTATTATATATATATTTAAATATGTTTGTTTAATTGGTTATTTTGATAGGATAGATACTTTTTAAAAGAAAATAAACCTTAATTTATTGTATGGTTTATATCGAGACAATTGTAATTGGTTATATTGAAGGTTGGAATCTTTTAATAATCATATTAATTTAATTATTAGATCTTTGGTTTTAGTGAGAACTCTTAAATGATTTCACTTGTGGATTTTAGAATTGCCCAACTAAGAAATATCTTGATAAAATAGAGATCATTTTAGATTCTTCCTTATGTGGACTTAGCAGGTATGGTTTATTAAATTAAAATTAGTATATTATTGGTTACTTGGTTTTTATAATAGACCTGTGGGATATTCATTTATTGTTGGTTTAGAAAATTCATCGTGTAGGTTATGATGTGATAAACCTAGCTTATTATCCATTACCATTACTTGATATACTTACACCAATTAGAATATCTACGAACTCATATTTATTCATTGCAATTATTAATATTAGAACAATAACTGATGGACTATAGTTTAGATAGCTTTAAGATTCAACTTTATTAATTGCATATATTATGTTAGTTCAATTTATTAGCTATACATGGGTTCTAAAGATGATTGATTGATATGTTAGTGAATAGGAGCTAAGAAATAGTAAATGATAACATAGTTCAAGTGTAGATTATTATCTTGATTATAATTGTAAATGGTACTGTCATATAATTCAAATGTTGATATTATATTGTTGAATTCTCATTTTGAATGACCCTTGAAATATTTTCATACATTAATAATCAATTTGTATATTATAAATTGATATCGTTGAATGTTTAAGTTTTGAGTATTAGTTTATTGAGTGGTATTTGACTAGTGATAAGGATTTGATATCTATTGTAAGTTCCTATATTAACTGTTTGTTTGTTAACCAAGAAGGATGTGAAATCACTATTTTCTTCCACGGTGGATAGATATAATATATATAAGTATATGTTTTATCGTGAGTTATCTAGGTAAAAGGAAATGTTGTTATGTCTTGTGACCTTCCTTGTGCTAGTATGAATAAATATTTGAGTAGGCTATTTTTATTTTATTTTTGCAAGATTATGCTTACCTTGTTCTTCAGTCTTCGGCTTCACCTAAGTGGGTGGCAGCCACCTAAGAAACTGTCTGGGGTGATGGACCCTAGAAAGGGTTGCATACCCACTCCTCTAGTATGTAATTTTGTATGGGTCACATAATGCTTATGAATAGAGGATTGAGTTTAGCGTGTATTTGTGGTGTTGTGTTACTTTTGAGTTGAGGTGGATTCCTCCTTGAAAGTCTTATGAGTGAACCCCTTGGTTGGTCAGTCAATGAGTTGGAGCAGCTCAAGTTGTCGAACTACGGTGCCTCTGCGAATTATATACGTAGGCAAGGCCATCGAGTGATGAGCTCCCGAGGCATTAGGTCGGGCCCCTAGGACTGTTCTCCTGAGTCTTGTTTGAGATTTGTCATTTATTTTCGATAATGTAAAAACTACCATTGATTTATATAGCTTCTCTTAGTGATCATGTGCTAACTATTTTTGATCTGATGTGTGTGCCAAGTCATGTAGACCTTGCAGGTATAGGCATTGGGAGCAAGGACTTGTCGATAAAATAGAATGTAAGAGGTATGTTAAGTTGACCTAAGTGGACTCTATTGCCAAAGTCAGTAAATCACTTCTATCTTTTCTTGTAGCTTGTGTGATCATTGAATATAGCTATAAGTAGTGAATTGTGTTGTTGTTATCTTTGTTTCGTTGTTAGTTGTTTGTGAAGTAACCTTGCGTGCCCCAGAGAACTAAGTGTATTAATGTAATGTGTTATATGTTTATGGTTAATGTTTCTTGTATGTTCAATTGTAATGTTTAAAAAAAAAAAAAAAAATTGTTTGCTTTGTCTGTGTTCTCTGGGTTGCATGACGGGCGTTACACACTCTATATTCTAGCGCTATTGTTGAGACAGGCTGGGTAGGGAATCAGGAAGGATATTTAAATCTATACACCCTACCATGTGCCAGTGTATTAGACGTGATAGGTTGCTATGGAGACTGGAAAGATGTATAAATAAAACTATTACCACCATTTGAGCTCGAGTGTTATTATTGGGAGAGTTGGCGAATGAAGATCAAGAGGCATATATACTTTTATATACATTCTACCATAATCAAAATGACGTTGCTATGATAAGTTGCAAATGGATTGACAACAACCACCTATAAACCAAGTTGAATACTCTAAGCCACCTAATACAACAGTTCCAACAATCTTGACATAGAAATAAAAAGACTAACAAATTCCATGTAAACTACAAGATAAGGTGTAATCCGTCGGCCTAAGAATGGAATGCAGATTGAAGTAATAAACGCACATAGCAAGATGGCTGAGAATAACAGCGACAACTAAACAAAGTAAAATATAGAAGGTAAGGAATGTGAGATCTATGAAAAGTTTATACCGAAAGACCTGAACCATTTCGAGTACGAACTTACAGCGACGCCAGTTAAAGGAGGATAAAGATAAAATTTAAGATTCAAAGTATTACAAATGCATGGTAAAAATGATTAAACCCCACAAATGTCCTGTAACATAGGAAGAGTCTAAACATATTAGAGAGGGTCATGGTTTCCACATAACATAATTTACTAAACCAGAAACATTCCCTTCACATGCACTATTCAAATTGCAGAATAAACACCAATGAAAGGGATTCTACCTGATAGAAATTGACCAAAGCGCGGGTAAAGTCAAAAACAATTTATTTTTTTAACGCGGAGAAATATATTTACATACATGCATTCATAAATAGGAAAGAACAATCATTACTTGACTAAAAGCATAACACCTTCAGGAAGGACGCAGACATCTCAAGCCATAGACTCAAAAATTCAAAGGGATTTCTTACTCTAACAAGTACTTCAAAATTTAGTGAACCAAATAATTTATAGTAACTAAAATAGGCTTTAGAAATCTTACTCAAGAATTTACGAAAACAAAAGAAGAGAACCTGATAAAGATGTAAAGCTGAACCAAAACAGAGTCTGATGCTCCTGTGAATTCTGCCCAAAATCACTAGATCTTTGACAAATAATTCTTATCAAGCCAACCCGATATTATGCACGCAACCAAATTCTAAGATGAGAACTCTTTTTTTTTTTTTTTTAGAAAAATTGTCGTGCCAAGATTTCCTCAAAGCTGCTGCCGTCCAATTCTTCCTGAGAGCTGCCATGAAAAATTGCAACCCCTCAACGTTGATTAATGCAAATTTATTATCACTTGACTGATTCTAATCGTGCATTCCTAAATTTTCTCAATTAGTTATAAACTTAAGTGTCTAAGATATTTTCCCTCAAGTCCTATTTTGGATATTTTAACTTTTCAAAAATTAACTCTTTTAAAAATATTAACTTTTCCCCAGAACTCATATTCACCTTTAAATAATTACTTGTTTAATTTATTTTCAATAAATCAAAACTTTCTTATAAATATTTAATCTAATATTAAGACAAGTTTACCTTTAATTAAACAAATTACCAAATGCACCATTTTACTAAATTAAACAATAATTAATTTCAAAATAAAATAACACAAACATAACCGACAAGACAAGACAAATCAACAAACAACAATGGTGACAATAGGATACTCGTTCGACAAAGAACGATGGTTACATGAGGACCATACACTATCTCTGAATCAACATAATTTTTATTGGATTAGGGTTCGCTCAGACCTGACAAGCAGGTGGAGCCGATACCCGGTACCTGTATCTGCATAAAACATCACCTGTTAAACATATCATCATATATTAGAAAACACACTATGAAGAAGAATCACAGCGCAACAGGATACTCTCAAGAGAGTAGTGCTATGATGTCTTCTTCACCAAGACTGACAAGCATCATTATATCATAATCATAAATCACATCATGATAACCACATAAAAAACTCATAAACTACATGAACCATGTCACACACACATGTCTACCATAATTACATCACACAAACATAGTCAAATGATCTCGATGTCTAGTGTATCATCCATGTAGTAATAAAACAACATAATCACAATATCCAATGAATCATCCACAATCTAAAACCCACATAATGTCGGATTCATAAATGAAAACAACCAACAAGGTATCACAAACAACTATCAACTGAACAAAGACAAACTTAAAACCAAGTGTCGAAACTAGAGGGACACTACAGATGTTGCCCACTCTTTGCGGTTTCCTGATTCCCCTTGGGAACACCTGCAACCTGCGTCTGACCACCCTGAGATCCAACACCAAAGGAAGGTGCACTGCCAAACTGAACTCCCGACTGACCACCGAAAGCCAAAACTAAATTTTCCTCCATAATTCGAGCCTTATCCACAGCTACCTCCATGGTCTTTGGCTCAGATATCCGAACTCCACCACTGATCTGGGCATTCAATCCTCTAACAAAATACTGCACAAGCATACCCTCATCATCACCTATACTAGCATACTACTTGAGCTCATAAAAATGATGCTCATAATGCTCTACTGACATATCCATCTGCCGCAAGGCATGGAACTTGTTTCCTCGATGCTACCTCCAATGCTAAAAAAGAAATCTAGCCCGAAACCTTTCTTGGAACAACTCCCAAGAAACTGTACCAATTTCCAGATGGAGCTTTTGCTCCTCTAATCTGCACCAAGTGGAGGAAAATCCCCTCAAGTGCATGATAGTGCACCTAGCTCGAGTGTTGCTACCATATGGGTGCATAGCAAAACACCTAGTCAAGTCAATGAGCCATGTCTCTGCCTCCAAACCACTGCCTGATCCATCAAAAATGGGTGGTCGTGCTCTAAGCAAGTCCCTCATATGGGCTGCTACCTTTGAATCAGACTGAACTGGTACCTCTCTCTAACCACCACTAGCTCTACCTCCAGCCTAGGCCCAAGGCGGGCAAGGGTCTCCTCTAACAACTGACACAACTGAGCGTCCTCGATCCTGGGTGGATCTGAATTCTGATTGCCATTTCCCTGAATATTTTGAGAAGCCTGTTGCTCATCATGGTTAGAAACAAGTGGAACATGTGGCGGTGGGTCTTGCTGTTCCCCAACGTGACCGCCTAAATGACTACGTCTACGACCCCCACCTCTTCCACGTTTGGGAGGCATAATCCTATATAGACACAATAAGGTATTAAGCAAGACACACCACTCAAAACCTACACACTACAAGCATACTGGGTCCACCATAATCCCAGAGTACCCAGTGTTTAAACCTGGGCTCTGATACCATGTGTAATGCCCCGCCACGCAATCCTAGGGGAAGTTGCAATTCACTAACCAAATGCAACAATTTTTTTTTTTTTTAAGCACAATAACGTACAAGTTCGCTACACATTGCCAACATCCCCTAAGGCTACAAGACAAAGATTACTTAAACCCAAATTAAACAACCAAGGAATGAAAACATAACATCATTCAATTAAGGAATTAAAGTACATACATTCCATATAGGATAATTACATCAAAGACTAATAGATACAACATGATATCCAATAACGATTGTTTACAATATAATTACAACCCTCATTCCCTGAATGAGGTAAATCAAATAAGCATGATAATATATTACAATTTCCACCTTGGTACAAATGAGGGGTAATGAACTACAAGAATAACTAGAATGAAAGAGCTAGAAGAGTAACAAGAATCAACGAGCTCCCCAACATAAAAGTCTAGTCCACATGATCACGATCAAAGCCAATGGTGTAAGGTGCACGTTCCACCCAACCAAGTGAAACCCAAAGGCTCACCCCCTATGCTAAGAGATAGTAACAAGGATTTCTGGTCAAGACCAACTACCTCTAGACAAAGGCTAAACATAACTGAACTGACTCAAATACCAAACAACATCGCTTAACACAGTACGAAAACTCACAAGACAATACATTGCTTCTAGGTTACATAGGACAAGTACACCATTGTACAACACACAATAACTGACTAACTGTTGACGTAGGGAGAGTGTCATACATAAATTGCCATGAGTTACCCTAGCTCAACCTTCCTAGGCTACCAGACCCCCATCATGGGTTACCCTGGCTTGCCTCTACCGGCCGTCGGACCCTCATGCAAAACTATGTGTCTCATCTCATCTCGAGCCTTAATAATGCATACTTCATGAGAGAGGCATTCATTAACTTTATTAGTGTGAAGTTCCCCATTAATTCTTTTAGATTATCACTTGATTAAACCCTAGGTGAGATACCCTGGTGCCCCTTTGTGTGTCAGACCCCCACAAAGAGCCACTCTCCTATCGACAACACAACCACAATACAAAACCACAATCCAATGGTAAACT
Source organism: Sequoia sempervirens (assembly GCA_007258455.2). NCBI lineage: Eukaryota > Viridiplantae > Streptophyta > Pinopsida > Cupressales > Cupressaceae > Sequoia > Sequoia sempervirens. The sequence goes on from VDFB02000017.1 coordinate 412,520,830, forward strand.
AGAAAGATGACCTCTCCAATCCAAGGAGGAAATGAATAATGGAAACTCACTCCAAACACTAGAGGAAACAAAATACCAACCCCCACTCCTTCCAAAGGAGGCACAAATTACATAACCCTCTCCTAATCCCAAGGAGGCACAAATCACATAACCCTCTCCTAATCCCAAGGAGACACATATCATCCCCGTTCATGAAAACTGGGTGAAACAACATGGTGTAACTATGCACATTTTCCATGACACAACAAAAGTTGGCTAACTTAAAGACAACCCACAACAGGATGCAATCCCCTATCTGGAAGACTTCAACAATTACCCTATACTCCCAACATCGAGCAAGAAGGAATAAACATTTAAAAGCATTTCCAATAGTTATAACAAGCTAACGTTCGGATTTCCTAAATCCAGTCAATCACAGTTTTCTTTTCTTGCACTTGAAATAAATAAAAGCCATTCATGTATTTTAAGTCTCACCACCAAATTCATAATCAAGCATATAATAATCAAGGTCGTTTAACTAAAATAAATCATTTATTAACTCTAATTTCACATCTATAATCATAATCAAAGCATTTAAATAATGAAGTCATTTAACTAATATTTAAATCAATTTTCTTATTCTAGGTTTACTATTATTTTCAAATTACATCATTTAAATAATTCAAGGCATTTATCTTATTCAATCAATCTTATTTCACACTAATAACACCTTGTTCATTAAATAAATATAAACTTTACTAAAATATCTATTTATTTTAAATATTTCAATCTGCTTAATAAAGCAATTTTACTTTCCATATAAAACATTTTAATTAAACTTACCAAATATTTAAAATTCATATATATATAAAAATATACGTGTATATATACTATGCATATCTATATATATATCTAATTAAATATATATGCATAATTATATAAATCACATATATTTATATATTTAAATTAATTATTATTTACATAAATATTATTTAAATATTATAATAATATTATATATTATATATAATATAATATATATAATATATATTATAATATATTAATATTAATATATTATTAAATAATATTTATAAAATAAAACATATAAAATAAAACACAAAAACTAAAATCCAAAAATTTCGTTGAATTGCCACGAAGCCCTAAAGGTCGCTGCCTGTGTGAGCTTCACACAGTCTGTGGCTACTAGGGCCACAGCCTGTGTGAGTTCCACACAATCCGTGGCTATTCCGGCCGCACCTGTGTGGGCTTCACATAGTCTGTGGCCTTTCGGTCGCGGCCTGTGTGGGGTTCACACAGTCCGTGGCCATTCCGGCCGCGACCTGTGTGGTGGTGGTGGGGTTTGACCTCCCACCCCACAACAACAACAAAAATTTATATATATATATATTTTTATAAAAGAAATCCCTGCGTCTATACATGGCAAAAATATATGGTATTTTCTGGGTTTATCCCAAAATCTAAATTTTTCAAATATAACAAATATATTTGTATATATATTTGTGAATATATCCATGTATTGATATGCATGGGTATATTCACAAATATATATACCCAGATTTTAATTTCATACTCAAATTGTGAAAATAATCCAAATCTATTGCAAGAACAAAATATTATTTTCTAAACAACAAAGAGGGTTTCAAAATCTAGTTCTAAAATAGAGTTTTCTTTGATTTTCATTCTATTTCTTGGTGTAAATTTCTTGTTTGGTTTTCCATTTCCAAAACTAACTACAAGTTTGCAAATTTGGGAGCATTTCTATGGATTTTCATTGAATCAAAACTATATTTTCAATCATTCAAAATGAGCAGGAAGAAGAAGAAAGAAATGATGGAACCTTGTGTTTTCTCCAAAATTTGCAAGCTTCAACAATGGAGAATTCCAAGCACTCCTTCACTCCACAAACTTAGCCACCTCCAAGCTCTCCACCAAAATCAAACCAAGAATTCTTCAAATAATTCAAACCAAGTTTTTCTCTCCCAAATTCAAAATTACAAATTCCCAATAAACATGAATTACCTTATGCAATTCCTTCTCCAAATTTGTCAAACCCCTAATTTTGAACTCACCCACCAAAACTTATTGCTAAACTAGATATTTTATTTTTTTACAATTTAATAAAAAAATTTCATTTCCCATTGCAATTTGCATAATATTAATTTTAAACAAAGATCTTTTTTTTTTGCAACCAAATGATAATTACATTTTCTTTTTCTTTTCACAAAATTGAATTTACCCATTTACATAAAAATCATTTTTAATTTTTTTTCAAGAAGGAATGCAAGGCAATTTCTATTTTTGATTTGATCTCAGTATTTAATAATGCTAACACAACATTTTAATTTAATTTATCAATAAATAAATCTAATCCATGATTAGATTATTTTATTGATTGAATTAAATTAACTAATTAATTAATAAGCACTCATTCATTTATTTTGACAAAGCAAATAAATAAAACAAACACCATTTATCTTGCAAATTTAAATACGCAAGCAAGGAGGGAAGAGGCAACAAAGAAATTAACTTATCCCAACTAACAACCCAACGACACACTATGACTAGGGTGATGACTTCACACAAAAAACCTAGTTACTATCTCCCAATCGATACCGTTGATCAATGGACACGCTCATACCTTTGAAACCAAGTGGAGTCGATGTCTTGTACCTGCATCCTGCAAACAAAGCAAGTGTCGAACATGCATATAATATAGTAAAACACAATGTGAAGAAGAAATTGTGGAATCACATGGTGCTCGCATGCAAGTGATGTGATCCCGTCCCCTTCACCAATACAATATTGCTAACTGACGCATCTAATATCAATGATATAATTGAAAGTGTAAAGCATCGTTAATTCACATACATGCTAATCTAATCCATGACATGCAATAATAATAATGACTAAATAAAATACCATCACCCCAAAACATAATGTTTACATCGCTTAACAATTAGTGGTCAAAAGTAACCAAGTTCCACAAACAGAGTGATAACAAAATAAACCTGCATAGTGAAATATTGTTCGATCAAAAGAGAAAAATGGAGGGGTGTTACATTTTATTTATTAATATTTATTTAATATATATAATATGTATATTATTTATATAATATATATATTATATATTTTTAAATATTGGTTTTAATTAAATTTTTGGAAAATAATTGTGAATGGAATTTAAATAATTTGGAAATAATTATGAGTTGGAATTTAAATCGAAAATATGAATATATATTTAAATAATGTTTACAGGTTTAAATATAATTATATTTAAACATAATTATTTTAAGATTATTTTATTATATATTATGTATATATTGATTTTATAATGAAATGATTTCAATGGGAAATGTAACACCCCTCTGTTTTGGCTCTTTGTTTGGCAGTGTTCTCCTTGAATTGCTTTGTTATGTTATGATGTGAATTTGGAACTTGGTTACTTCTGATTGCAATAATTAAACAATGTGAAGCTATATTTTGATGTGATTTTATTTTGGTGACATCTTTACGACATGTTTTGGAGTAACTTAGAAGATATTTGATTAAATGATGTTTTATGCTATTGATCATATCTTTGATGTTAGATGCGTTAGTTAGTGATACTGTATTGGTGAAGGGGACGGGATTGTATCACTCGCTTGTGAGTGCCCTATGATTCTGAGATTTCCTCTTCATGGTGTGTTTGATCATATTATATATATATATATATGCACGTTCGACATGCTCTTTGTTTTAGGTTGGCAGGTACATGACATCGACTCCACTTGGTTTCCAGATTTGAGCATGTCCATTGACCAACAGAAATTGATTGGGAGATAGTAGCTAGGTTTTCTGTGTCAAGTCAATACCCTAGTCACATTGTGTCGTTGGGTTGTAGTCAGGTTTGGTTGTTTCATGTTGCCCATGTCACTTTGGTCTTTAATTAAATTCAAGTTATACTGGCTTGTGTTATTAATCTGTGACTTAAATATATTTGGTTGTAATGCTATGAATGTTATTTACTTTATTAATTAATTTAATTTAATTAATAAAATAATCTAATATTGGATTAGGTTTATTTTATTGATTAATTAAATTAATTGTGTGAATTAATTAAGTTATTCCTTGAATTAAAAGTGTTAAAAAGATTTAAATTAGTTTGTGTGAAAAGAAGGTTTTAAAATATGTTGAATTCTATTTAGAAAATTGAAAATTGTAACGCCCCGCCACGCAACCCTAGGGAAAGTTGCAATATACTAAACAACCAAACTATTTTTTTTTTTGAAATAAGAATAATAAACATGTAAGTTAAAACAATTAACGTACAAGTTCACTTAACTAGAACAATTAATATACAAGTTCACTTAACCATTGCCAACCAATCCCCTAAGGTTGCAAGACTGTGTTACTTAAACCATACGCAGAACATGGATTAAAACCATAACATATAATTACTTAACAAGAAAAGATCACATACATTCCAACATAATAATTTACATCCAAGAGTATGAGATACCACTTGATTCCAATAACATGATTACAATAAGATTACAATACTCATTCCTCGAATGATTCAAGTCCAACAAAAATGATTACATATAACAAATTCCACCTCAATAACAACTAAGGGGTAATAAAATACAATAAGAACTGAGAGAACAAGGCATGAGAAGAAACTGATTCCCACGAGCTCTCCAACTAGAAATCATGACCACATGAACAAGAAGAAGTAACAACGGAATAAGATGCATGCCACCCAACCACGTGGAATCCAAAAGGTTCCACTCCCTCTGTGCTAGGAGATAGTAACTAGGAATTCCTACACAAGACCATCTACCACTAGGCACGGGCCACACAAAACTGATACGAAATATATACAAGACCTCATCACATGACTGAACGGTCATACGTACAACTCTAGGTATGACTCACACAACAGTGTCATAGGTTACATTGCTTCCAGACATAGAATAGATCAAGAGTGTCACAAATATCAAGTACAAACTGTTGACTTAGAAAGAGTGTCGTCGCATATCTCGTCAAGGGATATCCTCTGGGAATCTTCCTAGGCCCCGGCCCCCACTCCATGGGTTATCCTGGTAGCCTCAACCGAAATCCCGGCACCAATGCTTACTCATGCAGAACCAAATACCTCTCATGAAGACGAGATAGATGATCTTTCCATTCCAGGCCTTCCCGTTTCATCCCAAGTCTCGAACTAGCCCTTGGGTCCATGAGCGAGGCACAATTATCTTGTTTAATGTTTGATGCAACCTAAGCTTCTAAAAGTTTAATTTAGTTATCACTGAATTAACCAACTTGCAAGGGGTTATCCTGGCACCACTTTGTGTGTTGACGCCCATTTGCAAGCCACTCTCCTAAGACAACACACATGGTTAAACCACAAAAGGTGACCAGATAACACGACCTCTCCAATCCAAGGAGGTAACAAAACAAGGAAACTCACTCCAACACTGGAGGAAACCAATGTACAAACCCACTCCAAACATAGGAAGAAACCAATTACAAAAACCCACTCCTTTCAAAGGAGGTAAAAATCACATTACCCTCTCCTATTCCCAAGGAGGCACAAATCATCCCCGTTTCTGAGAACTGGGTGAAACAACATGGTGTCACATGCACATTTTCCCATGACACATCAAAATTGACTCATGTGCCACAATCCCATACCAATACATGAACTCCTATCTGGAAGACTTCAACATTGACTCTATTCTCCCAACATTGAGGACAAACATTATAAACACTGAAAACATTTCAGACAATTAAATAAGCTAATGTTCGGATTTTCTAAATCCAATCAAACACAACTTCCATCACTTGCATTTATCCAATTAATAAACTCATTTCTTTTCACAACATAGAAATATTCAAAGAATAGATCACATACTCTAAATTTCACAACCATTTTCCAAAATCAAGACATTTAAATAAATGCATCATCGAACTGGAATTAAACCAATCAATCACTCTACGTCTCACAATCATATACTATAAATAAATCCACTTGATTATAAAACATTTGGACCAAATAAATTACTCTTATAGCAATAAGTCAAACAACTCAATCACATATGTTTCATTAAATCATTCGTTACTTCTAAGTTTAACCATTGTATTCTATAAGTTAAACTTTTAGTAAATAATCATTTAGATCAATAAATCGATTTTAATCTCAACTCCACATTAAGTAAATCAACTAAAACTCACCTCTCCTTAAACACAAACATATTCCAATCAAGTATACTAAATAGTATATACATAAATTCTCTTGCCGACATTAAAGACTTTAAACTAATAATACAACTCTACTTAATCAATCTATAAATAATCAAAATCAAATTATCAGTAAATCAACATTTGACAAATAAAGTTCTTTGATTACAGTAAACCATTTGTTAATCCTAAGCTCTTCAATTTTGTTCCATAATTAATGATTAGAACCACCTAATTGAACTAAGTCATTCATTATCCCTAAGTTTCTCAATTGTCTTCCATACTTAGAATGTTTTGATAAATAGACATCTAGATTAAATAAATTAATCTTGAATTCAAATTCACATCAATGATTTAACTAAATGTTAATCAAATCCCTTAATCTATATTACCACCTGGATTAAATAAATTAATTACTCGAATTCAATATTCTAGATAATACAAATGATCAACATCAACTTTCATTTCTTCAATACCAATGTGATAATCATTATAGAGTAAGTTCTATTTTCGATATTCCAATATCATCTAAATGTGTACCTCTAAAATATTACTTAGAATCCCAAGGTTTCTTGATCGAAACAAAGTTTTGAATAAAATTGATTAATTAAAGTACTCATTTTATTTCAACTTGATGTTAAAATCTACTCCTTAAATAAATTATATTTCAATAGATCCTATTTAAATATAATTATGTTTTAAATATATTTACCTAAAATAATCAATTTAACATTCTAATATATCACTTTAATCATTTGATTAAACTTAAATGCCATATACTTTTCCATATTGTAAAATATTAAATATTATAATTATAAATTAAATATTATATATATAATATTATTCATTAAATATTTAATATTTAATATTAAATATATAATATTAAATATTAAATATAATATTACATATATAATATTGATATTATAAATATAATATAAAATATTAAATAAATTATAATAACACAAAACTTATAAAAAAAATGAATTTAAATAATATTTAATGGGTCGTAGCCCTAATTTTTTGTGGGCCGCGTGGCCCAAACAGGGGTCGAAACCTCTGCGTGGGCTGTGAAGCCCACAGGATTTGTTGTGGGTTGCTTCCCAGTGGCCTCCCCTCATAGGGGACACAGCCACTAGAGGTAGCGCCTCCCTTTGGGGCGGCCGTGGGGTAGTGCCCACCCAACAAAAACACTTTTTTTTTTATATTTCATTTTTATACAAGAAAAAAAAACAATTTCTCCTGTGTTTCGACGAGTTTACCAGATTAAATCAAAAGCCATAGACATATTTATATACAGGTATGTATATATATATATGCATACTTATTTCCATTAACACAGCCAGATTGGGCAAGTTCTTTTTTTTTTTGAAGGAAAAAGCTGAGAACCAGAAGTTTGATGCATAAACATAATGAATTTTTTTCTGGGTTTCTTCCAAATCAACCAAGAAGTGAAATTTCTTCATTTGAAACTCTCTAAGCTTCTATTTTCAAATCTAACTATAGTTTTAGCAAATTTGAAAGCTTTTCCTTGGATTTTTCAAAGAATCTAAAGCTATATTTTCAAACAAACAAAATGAGAAGAAGAAGAGGGGAGAAAATGGTGGAACCTTGTGTTTTCTCCAAACTTTGCAAGCTTCAACAAATGGAGATCTTCAAACCCTCCTTCAATTTCCTTCACAAATCCAAATCCAGAACCATAGCCAAGCAAATCTACCCAAATTGAAAAAATCCAACTTAGATGATGTTTTTCCATTTTCTCCCAAAATAGGGTTTTTCCCTTAATTTGGTCAAAAGCCCTAAAATTCCCACTTACCCAAAATATATTTTAAAAAAATAACACGTGGGGAATATTTCCAATTTTTTAATTCAAACCCACTTACTAATTTTAAATTCATAAAATTCCACTTCCTAATTTTTAATTCATTAAAAGACTTTTCTATTTTTTAAATTTTAAAAACACCTTCTTTTTTTTCAAATATAATTCTCATGTAAACTCATAATTTCATTTAAATCAAATCTCAAATATGATTTCCATTAATTAATCAAACAAATTAATAAAATAAATCGCATTTCAACATTGCAACTAAACACAGATTTAATCATCAATTAAACTACACACGCCATTAATAACTTTAAACTTGAAATTAAATAAATACTCAAGGAAAATTGGCCAAATTAACACAACCAACCCCGACGACAACCCGACGACACGCTATGACTAGGGTGACGACTTGGCTTGGAAAACCTAGCTACTATCTCCCAATCAATTACCGTTGGTAAATTGACACGCTCAAACCTGTGAAACCAGGTGGAGTCGATGTAGTGTACCTGCAAACCTACAACAAAAGCATGTTGAACGTGCAATATATACATAATATAATCAAACACACCGTGAACAGGGAATCTCGAGATTGTAGGGTGCTCACAAGCGGTGATCTTGTAATGCCCACCCACGCAACCCTAGAGGAAGTTGCAATTCACCACTTAAACGTACCAATTTTTTTTTTTTTTTAAGTACAAATAACATGTAAGGTGAATACATATTGCCAACAACCTCTAAGGCCACGAGACAAAGATCACTTAAAAACCCAACATCAAATAACATTAACATAAACTGAAACATTAAGCACTTAAGGAAATGAGACAACATACATTCCATGCAAGATAAATTACAACAAGGATATTAAATACCTCAAGATTCCAATTTAACATTTAAACAATAAGGTTACATCACTCATTCCCCGAATGAGGTAAATCCAACTACATGATTACAAAGTACAAATTCCACCTCGATAATAACTGAGGGGCAATAAAATACAATAAGAACTAAGAGAAAAAGGCATGAGAAGAACTGATTCCCACGAGCTCTCCAACTAGAAATCACGAACGCACGAACAAGAAGAAGAACCAACAGAAAGATGCACGCCACCCGACCACGTGGAACCCAAAGGCCCCACTCCCTCCGTGCTAGGAGATAGTAACAAGGATTTCCTAGACAAGACCATCTACCTCTAGACACCAACTAGCACACTGAACTGAAACAAGATCAAAACCCACATTACTTAACACAATGGTTACAATGCTTCTAGAGTACAAATCAAGTACCATCACTGTACAAAATAAACCAACGGTACAACACCATACCGACTGCTGTCATAGGAGGAGTGTCATCGCAAAGGTTGCATGGGATCTCCTGGCTAGTCTTCCTAGGTCGAGCCCCACTCTAGGGATATCCTGGAAACCTCAACCGACTCCCGGCCCCACATGCATACCAGAGCGGAATCGATTATCTCTCGTAAAGACGAGATAACGATCTTGCCATTCCAGGCCTTCCTGACTCATCTCAAGTCTCGTACAAGCCCTTGAGCCAATGAGCGAGGCTAAATTATCTTATTAATGTTCAAAGCTACTCTCTCCCTAGTAAGTTATTTTAATTTTCACTTAATTAACTAACTTTCACACGAGTTATCCTAGAACCACTTTGGGTTCGGCGCTCGTTTGAAAGCCACTCCCCTATCGACAACACAAAACTCAACCACAGACCATGGGTAGACAATGCACTAACACTATCACAACTAAACAAACACCTCAACAGGTAACACATCACTATAGATGCCCAAAACTGAAACCAAAGCGTGCACTACCCAAGGCTAACACAAGGTTGACTAACATGAAGAGACCCACATAACAACTGTTAACTCGACTCAACCATGAATCACAAGGTCACACAACCCATTCAAAGGACCAGGTAACCACTTGAGCTTAACTCACACACAATCCAAGATAGACAAAGCGAAACATAAGAGACATAACATCAACTCAAGAAAACACTGCTGGAAGACTTACATGATCAACAAGAAACGACTAGAAGTCAACAATCATAAAAAAACTCACGTAAAACCACCCATACCAATTAATGAACCCATATCAGGAAGATTCACAAAACATTCACTCTCATTCCACAACATCGAAGGCGAACAAATAAACACTGAAAATATTTCAGACGAATAGGAAAGCTAATGTTCGGATTTCCTAAATCCATTCAAACACAGATTTCATGACTTGCATTTATCCAATCAATTGATCCCATTTCCTTTTCACGACATTGAAATTTTTCAAGAACAGATCATTTACTCTAAATCTCATAACCATATTCATGATCAAAACACTTTAATAATGCAGCTATCTGGTTAAAATTTAAATCAATCGTTCTCTCTAAGTTTCATGACATACTATAGACAAATCACTTGATTAATAAATCATTCAGGTTAGATAATAAGTTCATCCTTTACTCTCGGTTCCGCAATCATATTCTATAATTACACATCTTGAAACATAAGCATTTAGATTACATAATTCAGTCTTGATTTCAACTTAGCATTAAGTAAGTCCACTAAATCTTATCTCTACTTGAATTCCATTATATCCCAAACGAATATACCTAATAGTGAGTTAAGCATATTGACCACATAAGGAGTTTAAACCAATAATTATATTTCGTTTTTCCAATTACATTTATTAATAAACTCACCCTTTGAAAATGAAAGCACTTGATCATTTAAAATCTACCTTTTTAAAATAAAACATTTGACTATTAAGATTCAGCATTTGAAATAACTCATTCGAATATAAACTCTACTTTAGCTTCGATTTCGTGACCAAGTCATATTAAGATAATCAAATCAAATTATAAACAAATCCAACATTTGACAATAAAGTCGTCTGATATGAATAAGACATTCGTTAACTCTAAGTTTCACTAACATATTTAAACTCTAGATATTTTAATAAATAATATTTAAATTCAAATCACTTAATCCATTTTGCAACATAGGATACTCAATCAACTAAAATCGGTATTTCAACTAAGACATTAGATTATCTATACTCCACTCTTGCCTCTAAAAGCACAACGATAATCATCTTAATGCATTTGAATTATGATACTCCTTAACGCGTCTAATTAAAATAAACTACCACTGCGAAATCCACACAATTAAATATAAAAGCATGCTGACACGATTATCTACAAACAAATATTCAAAGCAAGAATATACTTTCATATACAAAGGTACTCAATCTAGCCAACTATTATTTTAACAATTATAAAAAGAAAATTCCATTAATTAAAAATATATCAAATAACTTTTATATTTCCAATTAATCATTTCTAAAAACCTTAAGATTTAACAAAAGAATGAAATATACTTTAACTTATACCAGGTTTCATTTAATTTAAAATATATTAAATATATTATATTTTATATAATATATAATATCAAATATTATAAATATTATATAAACTATAATATAAAATTAATATTCATTAAAAATTTAAATTTTAATAAATAAAATAAAAAAAACAATTTTCAAATTTTTAAAACCGGCATTGGAAAAGGGGCTGGCCCAGGGCACGCAGCCCCTGCCTTCCGCCGGGCAGCGGTGGCCGTGTGCAGGGCACACAGCGCCGCCTCCCTGCGAGCGGCGGTGGCTGTGTGTGAACACACAGCCCGCCCCCCTGCGGGCGGCGGTGGCTGTGTGTCCTCACACAGCCGACGCCTCCCCTGCGGGCGGCGGTCGCGGCGGCGGCGGCGGTGGGGGTTGACCTCCCCAACCACCAAAACAAAAAACAAATTTAAAAAATAAATTTAATACTGTGTTTTCCAGAACCCGAAAATCAATAAAATTCTAAAAGATTTTACCAGAAATTTAAAATTTCCTAAAATACAAATATATATATGGATATATATTTGTGGGTAATACCCAATTTTGAAATAAAAGGGAGTAATCACCAAAATATATACCCAAAACTTGATTTCACACCCCAATAGCAAAATAATCCCAACCCAAATCAAGAAATAAAACTTATTTCAAAATAAGCAAATGGGTTTTCAAAAACTAGATCAACAATGGAGTTTTCTTTGATTTTTCTCCCTATTTCTTGGTGCAAAATCCTTGTTTAGATTCCATTCCCAAATCCATTTATAATTTTGCAAATTGGTAAGCTTTTCCATGAATCTTTATTGAATCTAAACTATGTTTCAATCATTCAAATGAGCAAGAAGAGGAAGGGAGAAATAATGGAACCTTGTGTTTCCTCCAAAATTGCAAGCTTTAACCATGGAGATTTCAAGCACCATTTCCACTCCACCATCATAGCCTCTTCCAAGCCTCTCCACCCAAATTTCCAAAACCAAGAATCCATGGAGAGAGAGGTTGAAAGAAAACCCTAAAATAAAAATATACCTTTTTCCAAACTTCCCTAATTCAAATTCAAATTCAGCTTCTAACTCAAATTCAAATTCTAATTAAATTCCAATCCAAAATGCAAATTCACTTCCAAATTCAAACTCAATATCAAATTAAATTGAACACAAATTCAAATCCAAATTTAATTCAAATTCCAATTTCAATTTCAAACACAAATATCTTTTACCAAAATAGTCAACTATTTCTGAAAATATCTTTTCTACCCCAAAGTCTTTGCATAAGAAAACATTTGAATTTTTAATACTTTAAACAATTTTCTAATTCCAATTTGAATTCAAAACATTTTAGCATTTTATTTTCAACAAAAGAATTAAATCTTTTACACTTTTAATTCATAGGGATAATTTAATTAATTCACACAATTAATTTAAATTATCAATAGAATAAATCTAATTCAAAATTAGATTATTTTATTAATTCCATTAAATTAATTAATTAATCACTAATTTTCTAACATCTCAAGAAGACAAAACATTCATCATTTATAATTTCCAAAAGCTATTTAATCACTTTTAGCTTGCAACTAATCACATTTAATCATTAATTAGACTACGCAAGTCATTTAATAAACTTTAAACCTGAAGTTAAATAAGCACTCAAGGGGAACTGACCAAGTTAAAACAACTGACCCCGACGACAACCCAACAACACGCTATGACTAGGGTGACGACTTGGTTCGGAAAACCTCGCTACTATCTCCCAATTAATTTTCGTTGGTCAATGGACACGCTCAGACCTGGAAACCAGGTGGAGTCGATGTCATGTACCTGCCAACCTGCAACAAAGAGCATGGCGAACGTGCATATATACATAATATGATCAATCACATCGTGAAGAGGAAATCTCGGAATCGTAGGGCGCTCGCATGCGAGCGATACAATCCGTCCCTTTCACCAATACAGTATCATTAAATGACGCATCTAACATCAAAGATAAGCTCAATAACATAAATATCATTTAATTAGATATATTCTAAGTTACTCCAAATCATGACATAAGGATAACATCAGAATAAAAGAACATCACATCAACATATAACTTCTACATCATAAGCATACTCAGACGCAATCATAGCAGGGAAGAAAAATGCCGATCAATGAGCCAAAACGGAGGGGTGTTACATTGTTTTTATAGGATTTTTTGTGTCCTCATGATGCTCCTAGCCATGATCAGGGTACTGCAAGTGCTGCCTGAGAAGTAGGGGTTGGTACAAGTGTCCATATTGATCTTCCTACGCATACATCACATCATCTGACCCCATCATTCGTGCCTATATTGTCGTCTGAAATTTTGGCAACACATACCATATAGGCATCTGTTAGTGCACCCTCTGGTAGCGAACACATGCCAAAACATGCGTCAGGACATGTACCTAGGGATGCAAAGGCCACTAGTACTAGTGATATTTTGGCAACATTTCCTGGATCTTCCCGTATTACTAGTATGGGAACATTGCCGGTCACATTTGTGGTGACTGAGGATTTCGTTCCCATAAAGATAGAGAAGGTCCCAGGTACTTTAAAATGTTTTAATTATTATTATATATAATCCAATTGAAATTTACTTATTGATCACTCTTTTTAGACTATTGATCCCATGATCATTTTGCAAGAAATGATGTTTTTTTATAAACATCTAAGTGATATTACATTGGAGCTCTTCGATCCCACCATATGTACATAGTGGAATGCCCAAAATCAAGATTTAAAAGATGAGCTCATTAACCATTTAGTTGTGCTCTTTGGTGATAAAACATTCAACCGAACTAAGGTCCTTCAGAAATTTGGTACCTATCTAAAGTATGTGAGGGACCAATATAGGTCACATTTAGAGAAGAACAAAAAGTATGAGCGTCCCCCCGTGATTCCAGAGAGGGAGTGGAAGGAACTGGTGTCAGATGGAAAGGAGAAGGCTGAAAAGAAAAAAGGAAAGACACCACCAGGCCAAGGAAGGTATGTGATACTATCAACAATGTAATTATATAGTGATTACTCTTTCTTTTTACATAATCTAACGTATTTCAAACTTTTCATAGGTTTCCCGACACATCGAAGGCAACAAAGGAAAGAATAGAAAAACATGGACAGCACAAACTTGGCTCTGGTGGTTATATGAAATTAGCCGCACGAATTGTAAGTATCAATGAATGAAATATAGTATCCAAATAATAAATTGAAAACAATTTTGGTTTTATCACACCATAGAAGCAAAATTCATGATCTTATGCAAAAATGTAGGGCTCTGAATTCAATAGAGTTCCCACAGAAGATGACCTGAAGATTTCCTTCGAGTAAGGCTATGGAGCCATGGCTAAACGCCTAAGAGTCTTGACTGGGCAAACACAATCTTACACTGCATCTGACACGCAGGTAAATAAACTCAATAAAGTTTATTTAAAATTGAATACTTGTGCAATCTATTCAATATTAATTTCCACCATAAAGTAATTACATGCCTATTTGTTTTAAAAATTCAAGCAATGATAATACTGCACATGACATTGGAATGCAGCCTGGTGAGGGTGGAGCACAACCTGCAGATGAAGGTCATGGTGTGCATCCGGTGCTTTAAGAGCATGTAGAGCATGATCAAAGTAGAGAAGATCGGGGAACATGATGTGGCCCCATCAGGTAAAGAGGACCACTCTAAAGTTCTTTTAAACATATTTAATTGCAATTGATGTATTAATAAATGTAACCTTTTATGTTTCAAATTTAGAACATGTAGAGTGTGATCAACGTGTTGAGCATGATCAGGCTAGAGAAGATTAGGAACATGATGTGGCCCCATTAGGTAAAGAGGACCACTCTCATGTTCTCTTAAACATATTTAATTTCAATTGGTGTATTAATTAAAGTAACCTTTCGTGTTTCAACTACAGATCAGGATTTAGAGGGTGTTCAAATGTTGAACATGAGTCTATAACAAAGTTCAGGAACATGATGTGGACCCATCAGGTAAAGAGAACCACTCTAATGTTCTTTTAATTAATGAAATACTTGTAACAATAATAATAAAACATATCAGTTTAACATTTCTTTGTTATTGCAGTAGAACCCCCTTGTGCATCCCACGTCATGAGCAAGCGACTAGGCATACATTAAGATCACGAGTGAGGGTTGAATAACTAAAGGGGACAAATGATTTAGAAAATGATACTCCACTTCAGATTTTTGTAGCTTTAAAAAAGAAAAAAAAAGTGATTGTAATCATATCATGACAACCATATTTTTGATAATATGTAAAAACTGAAAGAATGAATATTATATGTTAATGAATGAATGTGAATATGTTAATTAATGAATGTTATATGTTAATAAATGAATGTTATATGTTATTAATGGATGAATGAATGAATGCTATATGTTATTAATGGATGAATGAATGATTAATGTTATATGATTGGGTATGGGGAATTGAGAGTGATGTGAGGGGGGAAGGGCCAAATGAGCTTCCACCGTCACGTGGTTGGCCCTGTTAAGTAGAGAATATTAAACTATTCTCGAAACAAAGAGAAGCTCAATAAGGTAATGCACTTTTCAATATAAGAAATGCATCATTTGAAGCATCAAACCAATATGCAAAGATGAAAGAAAGTGATAACTTTTCACTATGGTGGCAGAAAAATGATTCTTTATACCTTGAATCCATGCTTTGCATCATAATTTGAAGTTGTTTCCATTCCAATGTTCTGAGTTTAGTTTGTTTTGTATGGCTTTGTATGAATACCACATTGTGTTGTGTGTGGATTTGGTTTCAAAGCTCTGTTTCTATTTTTAGTGGTGACATAACTCTAAAATTTGACTTTTGTGCATAACAAGTTAGTGGAAAAATTGACAGCTGAAGGGTTTAGAGGCTCGTGGAGATAGATACACGGATATTTGGATCTTGTTGTTGATGGGAGGCTTCACTTAACCATGAAATTTTGTACCATCTGCAGGTATGCAACGTTTCTCTACTTACATTCATTCTTGATCATAAATGTTGTAAATGATATTAATGCTTCAAACTTAAGATTCATTTCATTGTTATAATGATCAAAATGTTATACTTTGCTATACATTCAAGCATTCTCTTTCCCCTACCCTTTGCTCTCTCCCCCCTCCTTTTAAAATTTTCTTTGTCATAAAAGATTCACATTTCTGTCTCATTTACACAAATTTATCTGAAGCGCTAGGAGTGAATAAAGATATGTAAAAGATGATGGATTATGTCTAAACAACAACTTTCCATCTTATAGCTAATTAAATCCTTAATATTTGAATAGTTTAGAGCTCGAATAATGCTTGTATATGCATGTGTAGCAATAAGGGATCCTATGTGAAGATTGAAATTTAAAACATCACTTTGGTATTTTTCCTTAGGCAGTGAAATGATATTTTGAGTAATACAAACCTACACACACATTGATATTTTTCGGCATTGCATTGAGGAAATTTTTTTCTCTTATACCTACCCTCGGCTAGACATGGAGGTATATAATATTGGTTTCTGGGTTTATTCTGTAAGTAGTTAATTTCACAAAGGAAGGCTAAAATATTCTTAATGTTCTGTGTCAGGTGTGAAAGCATATGAATCACTTGCTGAAGGCACCATTTTGTATTCATCCAAAAAATGGTTTGTTCTTTTTTTTATGTTTCTTGCATGTGTTTTTTTAGGTTCTAGAGATGTAGCTCGACTCTTTCCTTTGCACTTTTCATCTATTTTGATGATTACAATAGATTCTCCTCATAATTTTTCATGTAGATCTGTTTATAACCTTATTTTCTACTAATCAATTTGCAAACCATTCACATATTAAGGACCATTTCACTAACTTGTAGTCATCCATTACTTCATATGTTGCAGGTTGTGTCTGTGTGCCAATAAATCCTGATGATTGCGAGAACTTTAATCCTACAAGTGTACCCAATCTTTCTCAAGTAAAAGTCTTACCTTATTTTATAGTACTTTAAATGGTTAATTGAAGGTGCTTCTTAGATCTGAGATAGTTGAACCCTAGATTAAAATATGGTATTAGATGGGCATATAATGATAAAGTGAGGTCCATTGAACACAAATTACTGAACATAATTCTTGGACTATGAATAGTGTTACAATTATAATTATTTCTCCTTTACCTACCTCTGCATTAATGAAAAGATAGCAGATATTGGAAGTTCATTACATGTCTCATGTATGTGTTAGTATTTTAATTTTGTTTAAGTTGTTCAAGAGCTTGATTAGGTCAAGAATATGTTCTACAAGCTCTTGTTCTCTTGACACTGCTCAGCATTTTCCCTACACATTTTCTCTTCAATCTAGATGTTTCTTAACTCCTTCCCTTGTTAGCCCTTGGTTGTTCTCAAGTGTAATTCTTTTTCTATGCATCTTGTAGTCTGTATGTATTATTAGTCATCTCTTATGAAGCATGGATAACCTTTCATGGAATTGTTGTAATTAGACAATTGTCATTGTGAGAATAATCATTTAATTTGTATGGAAGTAAGTCTTTTTCATATTATTTGACTTGGTATTGTAAAATTGTCTTTGCAGGATTCTCTCGGGGGGAACAACAGAACTGTGATGATAGGTAGAGTTGTACAACACCATAAATCATTTGGAATTATCAATATATTGCTTATAGAATACTCTGTGCAAGTAAAATGGAATGTGCAATGAAAATTGGTCTCGAATTCAAATCTGAATATAAGTACATTATACACAAGAAGATGGTATCTATTCTATGATTTAAAGAACCCCAAAATAAGAAAATTAGTAGGTTCCATTTGTTTACTTGCTCTTAGACACTTGTTTAATCGACGAGACCCTCATAATGTCTTGCTAATAACCAACAGTGTTCAAAACTCCTGAAGAGGTTAGATAGGTGTGAAATTGGATCTGTCTTGCTGACGGAAGTCATTGGCAAGAGTCTCCGCGATGGTACATTTCAAAAAAAAAAATTAAATTTTTTTTGCATTGTTTCGTCAAAATTTTGACGAAAACCACTGACGAATCACCAAAAAGGTCTGACGAAGTTGCTATAGCTACAACGAAGGCTTCATCGTAACTCCTTGCCCATTTTGTTGCAATTTTGACAATGTCCACCGACGAATCATAGAAAAGGTCTGATGAAGTTGCTTAGCTGTGACGAAGGATTCATTGTAACTCCTTGCCCATTTCGTCACAATTTCGACGAATGCCATCGACAAATCATAGAAAAGGTCCGATGAAGTTGCTTAGTTGAGACAAAGGATTCATTGTAACTCCTTGCCCATTTTGTCACAATGTCGACGAAGGCCACCGACGAATCACAGAAAAGGTCTGACAAAGTTGCTTACTATGACGAAGGCTTCGTCGTAACTCCTTGCCCATTTCGTCACAATTTTGACGAAAGCCACCTATGAATCACATAAAAGGTTCGACAAAGTTGCTTAGCTGCGACGAAGGCTTTGTCGTAACTCCTTTCCCATTTTGTTGAAATGGCGACAAACTTTTGGTGTTGTTTCAACGCATCAAAAGAGCCATTGCAATTGCATTTTGGTTGTAATTTTTTGGTGGATACACAATTTTTTTGTCAATATTCCGATGAACATTTGAGTCATTTTATGATGCCGACGACCGACGAATCTACGCCGTTATTTCAAAGTTTAATGCGTCGTCAAAATTTTGACGAAAAAATAGCAAAAAAATCATTTTCGTCATTTCGTCGCTTTTCTGACAAATATTTGTCAAACGACCAACAAACGTTCGTCAGAAAATGGAGTCAAATTCAGTAGTGTATGGATCATCATCAAGACTAACTCCATCAACTTAGATATTATTCAATACATTTTCCTTCTTATCATGGGTTAGCTTAAATTTTAGTTTTTATTATTAATTTATTATCATTTATATAGTCACAATTGCATTGCATTTCCTATATTTATAATTTTGTGTTGGGTTGACAAGCTCAAAGATATCAGTGATTTAATACATGTCAAAGTTAAGGTACAAAAGGATGACAACAACGGTACTTGTAGATGATCAGTTTTTCAGCCAAGGAACAATCCCATTGTTTAGCTTATATTTAGGTAGATTTTGAAATTCCAATTAAATCTCACAGCATAAGAGCTGCAAGAAAAATGCTTTTGGAAGATACCTAACAAAGACATTTAACTCTTACAAACAAAAAATCAAGTGAAAACATCTCAAAGAAATGGAGATATTCAATTAATTTGATTTGGTTACCTAACCTGAAAATTTTGGGTAAACTATATGCATATGTACATTTTTTAATGTTTTCTTTTTAATTTCTCCACATTGTTTCCCTAAATTTTAATAAAAATTAAAAACCGTATAATAAATCATGTACATATAACTGTGCAACTTAAATTCTTCATGTGGGAACTTTACTTTGGTGGGTGCCATACTTTAAAACTGCTGCTAATGATTTATTTACTTCGTCCAAACAACCATCTTCATCCTCTCATTGTGTGCCCTGCACAAATCCTCATTCACAGGAAATAATGTCTTTTTTCTTTTGTTTAACGACTATAGCTAGATACTTCAGCGCCTTCACTAAAGAAGTTTCTTTGTTGTGCCAAACAAACAGATCTGTAGTTTGGTGGGGTCAACGGTTGTTTTGTTGTTTTGGAAAAGGTGGTTTTTGGTTTCATTTTGTGGGTCTCATAGACTGACTAGTCTCGTAGACCATAGTTGTTGGGAGATGCAGGGTACTAGTACTGGTACGGGGATGGGGATGCTAATGCCAATCAAATTAGGGTATGTGAGTTAAATGAATAAGGAGATGACTATTTTATATGTAAATGATTCACCAAAAAATTTGGGTATGGGGGCTGGTATGTTGTCTATGTTCTCACAATGGAGTTTCCTGACAATTATATCATAGACGTAACTAAAATCATTCATTCAAACACTAGACCCTTGCAGCAAAATAGATACATGTCACTTGAATTTTAACTCTTCTTCGCTTTTTCTTTTATCACTTCTGTTATTTTATGTTCACACATGCATCTCTACCTTCATGCCTTATTACAGAGAAATTAAAAAATGCAGCCAAAGTTTCTTTTTAATAAAAGCTGTATAATAATAATAATAGTAAAACTTTAAATGCCTTTACAACATACATTCCATTGTAAACTCTGCTATCTTCTCTTCCACAGATTGATCCGATCAAAGAAATGGATAGCATCTACTTAAAATAAATGTGTTAAAAGCCTCTTAGGACACCTTGGAAAACTTAAGTGCTTTGCAAAGAAAATTGCACACAAGTATCAATATAAAGACAATATTTATACACAAGTTTATGTCCTATTATTTAGGCCATTTTGTTTGCACATATCACTATTCTTTGAACCTTTGTCTTGAGTTTGTAAATTTTCCTAAGTTATATGGTCTATTTTAATGGGTAATGTTTTGGGATGGGATTGTAGAAATAATGTATTGGCATAAAAATTTGCGTGGTTATGTTAGGGGATTAAGTGTTATCTCAATGTATTTTGGATTGTTTTTTCTACTAAAATTCTATGGTCTATTTAGAAAAAGAGAAATAAGGACTTATACAAAGGAAAAAGAAGTTCTCTTACTGAGTCTGCTCTTAGATTCATTTTCCTTAACATTATTGAGTAGGTTAGGAAGATGCCAGCATACAAGTTTATGAAGATACTGGAAGAATGCTCCACACGTGTCTTCAAGATAGACCTTAAGGATGCTGATTTTTGGGCCCAGGACCTGAGAAAAGTTAATAACAATTTTAGAAACCGCCAATGGTTTGTAGTTTTATTCTTGCCTCTAAATTGAATGTTCAACTTGGAGGTATCATTAAATGGTATTACAAGTATCATTATGTGACCGAAATATCTCCAAAACTATTATTTTATGTGATATCTTATGATGACTTGAGCTTATCATTATATTGTTTTTGATTGGATAACCAGGGTTTTGAAAGGGCCCTGAACCCTTTTATAAATCAAAAGATAGATCGTTCAGCTAAGCAAAACAACAAGACCAGCAAAGAACAATAGGACAACACAAAACAACAAAAAAACGAACCCACAACGGCTCCATCAAAATGGAGTAGAAAAACAACCCACCTAGATCAAGGTGGTTTAAAAAATTGTTCCAAAGATTTTTGTTGAACCATTATACAAGGGATCTTCTCCACAGACCTTTTCATCTTTTAATTGCAAGGATAATAAATAGAACCATTCATGGGACCAAACAAACTAGGAGTATCAACTGAGGGATTATTTGAATCTTCAACCTGAGGTTTTCAAAGTAGTCAGGGGTGGTCTTCCACAACAACAACCATCTTCTCAGGCTTTTGAAAGAGCGTGGAGTGATCCTCTGTAACCATAGACATCTCTTTTTTCTTCCAAAAAAAGTGTGGATTCTTTCTCCTTAGGCATGTAAAGGAGGCATGACCAACTTTTTCGCAATAATGACAAATAATGGGAGAATTTTCATATTCAATATGCTGCACCCACTTGCCAAATTTTGAAGATAAGGTAATTTGAGTAGGGAGAATAAGGTTATTCTCCACTAACACACAAAACCTAGTAGACAATAATCACTTCATCGATTTTGTGATCTTATCCGTAGAACAAAAATTCCCAAACAAATTAGCAATACCCATAAAAACCTTTTCATGCCAAAAATCCAAAGGAAGCCCTAACAAATAAACCCAAATAGGAAACATAAGAGTGTCCATTATTGGGTTGAAACCAGGAGACCACCTTTGAAGACGGAGGCCATTCTGACCAAAAAACCAAGGGCCATCAAGAAGGGCCTTAGAGCAACTTTCTTCGCAAGGAAAGGAAAAGAGGAAGAAACCGTTTATCATAGTAGTTAGCTTGACTTGATCGCAAAACTTCCAAATACAACAAACCCATCTTCTAATAGCATCAATGTTGGGATGAAAACCACATAATCTCCCAACCATGGAGATCTTAAGCCAATCCACAGTCTCTAAAAAGATATAATCAGGAACATCATATTCAACATGTCTTTCCTTCAAAGCATTGGAGCTACCAACAGAGACATCACCAACCTCCGAGGCAGCCACAAGGAATGAAGGACAATCAAAATGAATCAAACCCTCAGCCCTACAATCCAACCAATCAAGCTCAATAACTATAGAGGGCGGAGGGGAAGCAACAAGGACATGAGCACTCTTCTCAACAACATCAAGAATAAGGAACCCTTTTTTGAGACCAGAAAACAAAGCTTTGTCACTAGTATTCTCAACATCACTAGCATTCAAGTTATTTTGAGTCTTCAAATGGGCTTCCAGAAGGATGTCTAGAAGAATTTCATCCTCACCCAACCCATCACATAGCCCATCCTCAAGCCCACTAGAAGCAACAATGGAAGAACCAACATCGGGATCTTCAAAATCTAAGAATAGAATATCATCCTCGTCTCCCTCTAGAGCCCATAGGTCAACAACAGGGGAGTCAGGGGAGCCACCAAAGGAGCCCACCAGACCAGATCTCATAGAGGCATTAGAAAGAGGAACAAAAACCAGAGTACCTGCTTCTGCAGACCCATCATCATCTCTTTTTCCATCTTCAAAGACTCCATCTGCAGAAGCGACCGCATCTCCTTTTGAGTCCTCATCTTCATCATTGCTGCCTTCAGGGATTTTGAAAATGTGCCGACCTCCTCCTTTCCCTCACAAAACCTTTGTCTTCCTTGTATAATGATTATCATTATATTGTTATGGTTGTTTGTGTTCATATTATTTTCTAATTTTAAACTGTATAATTTTCTTTATTGCACTTCTCTCCTCATAGTTTAATAGTAGAATATTTTATCAGAATTTCCTTTCAAGACTTTCCCATGGAACTTAAAACCAAAAAAATAGAAAGGGCATTATTGTAAGCATGTTATAGACCATCCAATTATAGTATTATCATTTTTCAACTCATCATAACAAGATATTTTAGCAAAGATTAGCAAAAAAACAAGACATGACATGACCAAAAGATTAAGCTACCACCACCAATACCATCAAATGCATGAATTATTATCCTAATGTCTCTTCACACTCCAAATTTTAATCATAATTTCAAAAACATTAATGAATAAAACTACTACAATAGAAGATGAATCTAATCATTTCCATCACATTAATATTTGTTGATTAAGCTATTACTAACAATACCATCAATAAATACTTTGAGGTCTCAATAAATGATTTGAGGTCTCTTGAAGAATCAATATAAACATTATAAAAATATTTCAAGAATGAAGATCAATATTATAAATGTTTCATGTGCATTATTTTCCAACTTGAAGGTCTACAAATTGGAAGGTCTACATGTTAACACCATAAATTAATAATTTATAAATAAATTATATGATGAGATTATTGATTAATCCATTAATCTCAAAAGTTTATGATATCATGTCATTTATACAATAATTTCCTTGGCTATATCTAGCTTCAATCATTAGGTAGCTTTTAAAATTGAGTTGCATAATTTTGCATTGGTGGTTTTTGGTTCATATTTGAGTTCTAATAAGGATGGAGGAAAAATATAATTATATGATTTATGTTCTTACACATTAATGGGAGACTCAACATATTGGTACTAGATAAATTGGAAGCATTTTCATTATTGGCTTCTAGTAGGTCGAGAATGTCATTTGGTGGGAAGTTGGTGATGATATTCTCTTAGAGTTTCCTTAGAAAAATATTTTGAGTTATTGACTTATTTCTTCCTTCCAAATTCAATGGATTTTCTTGGAGATGAGATCATTATGAAAGAGCTCTAGAATTTA
The DNA here is from genome assembly GCA_007258455.2 of Sequoia sempervirens. Lineage (NCBI taxonomy): Eukaryota > Viridiplantae > Streptophyta > Pinopsida > Cupressales > Cupressaceae > Sequoia > Sequoia sempervirens. Next base: position 412,545,082 of record VDFB02000017.1, read on the forward strand.
CATATATCCAAGATTGCTTATTCTCTAAAAAATCTCTAGATGATTCTATTTCTACTTATGATTGGGATATTGGGTATTGGGATTTGAGGGTTGTTTCCCCAAATCTTTCTTGTAAAATTATAATGTGGCTGTGTTGTGTTCACCAAAGTCATCCCTAACAAATATATGATTAAGCATGAGAAAGTTATATGTGGATTCCTAATTTCCAAAATGAGGAATAAACATTGATAGCTCAAGAGAAAACAATTGAATTGCAGTGATAATGGTTGGTATTTTGGCTATGTGGATATGGTTTTTTCGACTATATTATATCACTACTATGATTTGGCATTTGTTTTATGTTTTTTCTACTTTGAACTTTATTTTGTATTATTGACTTTATTTTACAATATACTCTTGTTGTGAATGGTCTAGTTTGTTAACCTTTGTTATAGAGATTCATGTTTTGGGGCATCTTTATTTGTGCTTATTTGGTCCCCATGGGTTAAATTTATTTATTTAAAATGTCTAGAAATATTTTAAAATGCTCTATATTTTAATCCAGGTTTATTATTTATTATTATTGGTGAATTTTAGAACTTTTATACCAAAAAATATGTGAATAAGATTTTTCTCTCATAATATAACTTTAGTCATTCAACATTATTTGTCAAATGACAAAAAATTTAAAATTAATATATAAATAAAAACATGCATTTGTGGTTCCACCACCTAATGACGTTTTACACTAATAGTATTGACTGTAAGTTGCCACAACCCTTGATCTAATCAAATTCAATGGTTGTTGATTAAATTTGAGAATTATTTCTCAAAAAATACTTTGGTATAATTTATCTCCCATGATGGAATTGTTACCTATTTTTTCACTTTACGCTCAATAGGTAGAGCTGAATGAAGTTCAGCTATTATAGGTACAGGAAATTTTCAAATTTTGCTGATAAAGTGTTCATTGATCATCATTGAGATCATCTTACAAATGTGTCATAAGTTTGTTGTGCAAATGTTTAAAACAGAAAATTAAGAGAAATTTGCATAATGGTATTTTTATTCATTTTGTGAAATACTGAATCTCGCACAAGCCGCAAGAGTAACTGAGTTTGTTTCTGACAATCAAGAGATGAATACAAAATTTAAATGAACGGACTACACTGCTGAAAATAACATAAACGTAAAAAAGAGAAGCAATTCATCATTGCCTGTAATGATGAATCACTTCGTTGGTGCTTCTAGCCGTCGTGCCTCCAAGCAGCTGCAGCCTCACTTCATCGCTCCGTGTACCTGCAAAATCGTTAAGGAAATGGTATTAGAGTTATACTCTAAGCAATGGTGAATTACTTTCTGCCTTACGTCTATGCTACAGACAGAAATGTAATTTGCATTAAACCAAGCATTCATCAGACAATTGAAAAAATTGAGCAGAAAAACATAATTCAATGGAAGCTTTCAGCTTCTTATATTTTGCTGACATGTTTGTTTCAATGTGCAGGAACAGGTTTATCATATTCGAGTTCATTTCATCAGATATGTGGAGTAAAACGGGCTCCCACAAGGGTTGAGCCCGGCATATCTGGTTTTCAAGTATAGAGCAAAAAGTGATTACTGTACTATAATATCAAATGATTAAAACAGTCTAAAGCAGCATGACGGAACTGATTGAGCAATTATCTTTTGCTCACAAATCAAAGGAACGGTAAAGTAGCATGGCAGTTGAGTATTGATTGCATTTATCAACTCTCGTTTTAGCTCTGTCTCTCATTCACATTCACATTGTGATAAGACATTGAGCTCCTTTTCATTACAGGATAAACAGAGCATTCAACACTTTGTTTTGTTTCTTATACCATCAAGTGCTTGCGCAGTTTACAAAAGATTCAAGATAATAGTTTAACTTCAGCATTATGAGAAGAATTTCCATGTTTAGCAAAGAACGATGAGTGGAAGGAGACAGTAAGCTGATTCATACATTGAGCTGGGTAAATGAAAGTATTACATTCATAAGTAGAAGGAGTGCTGTTCTAGAAAATGCATGATACCTCGAAACTTTTGTTTGAGTCAAATATGAAACAGCAAAAAAGAGATTGAATTTTTCTCTTTAATCAAATATGAAACAGCAAAAAAGAGATTGAATTTTTCTCTTTAATCAAATATGAAACAGCAAAAAAGAGATTGAATTTTTCTCTTTAATCAAATATGGAACAGCAAAAAAGAGAAAGGCATTTTCTCTTTTAATCAAATTCCTAAAGTGAGAAATCATTAACAATAACAGAATGGCTCAATATCAAGACAATCTTGTGCATTTTTAATCTTTTTATCAGTTACGAAATGTTGAGGATCTGTCTCATTGAAACAATGTTGTATTTGTTTTTTCTGATGAGACAAGCTGTACAGGCTTGCAGTGTGTAAGGAAGTATATTTTACAAGGAATGGAAAAAATTAAATCTTCTTCATCTATAGTCAGTAGCAAGAAGCAATGTACAAAATTCTTTATTGTGGTCTTGAGGCTCATCAAGAGGAATTGTTCAGGCGTGTTTTGCCATACAAACACAATTACAGCTATGAAGGTTTTGCTCTTTAAAAAGAAACAGGAAATATGATGAGACAAAAATACCCAGAACTAATATCATTCATGGCGGCCTGGAGGAGTTTTCTTTTGCATATACCCAGATGAGATTTCGAACTGGGAAATACATTTTCTTTGCTATCATGAATATTTGAAGCTTCAAATACAGAAAATACAGAAATCAAATGTTATTTACAGTACCCAGAAGTCTTAAAGTTGCTGTCTCAGAAATATGGAAAAAAACAAAAGGAAATATTCATGTATCAGCTTAAGAGTGAAGATTTTTGCAGAATTAAAAGAACAAAGACACAGATTCAAATTTTTAAAGCAAAGATTGTTCTTTTTTTGTCAAAATACTTCAAATATTTTCAATGCAGCGTTAAGAAGTAAAGAAAGCTTTTAGAAATGCACAGGAAAAGCAAAAAATTAGATTATTATCTCAAAATACCTCCAGAAATCTCCAATATTCGAATTTGAAGAAGTCAGAAACTCAAATTTGCAGCTCAAGATCAGATGGTGACCAAAAGAGCGTGAATTTTGTGCCAAGTTCGCAACCAAGTTTCAAAGAAATGATTAAGCATCGATTTCAACAAGAAATGGTGCCCCAAAATGCCTCTACGTTTTTAAAAAAAAACGTCATACTACAGATTCGCCCAAAATAAATCAGATTTGAACTTCTTCATGGCAGAAAATTCATAGAAACAGCAAGTTCGTGGCTCAGGATGATGATGGCGGCCAGAAAAAGTATAGATTCGTGCCCAGATTTGCCACAAAGTCTCAGAAAAACGAAAGAATATCACTCATAACAAGAGATCGCACCTGAATACTTCCACATTTTTTTATAAAAAATGTCTCATTTTCCAGATTCACCAGAAAAATCAAGCCCAAACCCTCCATGGCGGCGCAACAGGGAAGTCTTCAGCAAAAGTCAAGAATGTGAATGATGAAATGATTAGGGTTCAATTTCTTGTGTTTGCCCTAATTCGACCAAGGATGACTTTTTATTTTGTTAATGATTTTAATAAATCATGTCATTTTACTATCAATGTGGTCTTGACTCTTGAAGTTAATTGACCTATAATGCATAAGGGGCCCGTGGATTTTGAAGCTGCGTTAAGGAAATATTTTGTTTTTTTTTTAATTTATTTGTATTTGCATGGATTAATAAAACATCAAATATTTAATTAAATGTTAAAATGTAATTTTGTGATTACTTTAATATTTAGGCATATAGTGAAGAGTGATATTACCAATCGCCTAAATATTAAAATAATTACTTAATGATTATTTTCAATATTTAATTAAATAAAGACTTTCTGAGATCCATGCAGATACAAATAAAGTCAACTGGAGAACGAATTAATATCAAATTGTTAACTGGAGAGGTACCATGAGAAAGATGGGTTTTAAAATGTGCATGGGCGGATTGATACAAACGAGGTGGTTTTTACATGCTTTAAGCCACTTTTTCAGGGATTTTCAGTCTAGTTCAAGTTGCAGATCAGTTACACGCTTTATGGTTGCCAGTTTGAGTTGGTGTTCACTCATTTTTACATGAGTTTGAGCCACTTTTTCAGGGATTTTCACTTGTGCTCGGATTTCACATTGTAGTTGTCATCTTTTCACTTTCTGATGACTTTCAGTTACTATTCATGCACTTTGGAGTGTCTTTTTGTATATATTGAAATTTTTTATCTTTTTCAATCTAGTTCTTGTTTTCTGCCTTTGCCTTCAGCAAAGAAGACTATCTTGTAACTCAGCATTTTACAGATTAATACAGCAGTGTTTTTTTTACAGGTTCAGATCGTGTTATTGCAGAGAATTCCTTCAATTTTCAGTATTTTAGAATTTGCCTTCAAGTTTCTAGCATCTTTGTCATGTGGGATTGATCGAAGTAATTATTGTGTTGCAGTTTTGAAACCTTTAAATATTTCTGTCTCCTTAGTGAATTCTGTATGCATCCAGGTTTAAATCCACTGGTTAAACATTGTGTTGATCAATAATCAAACAATCTAGTTGTGGAAATTGTACTTCCCTTCTGTGATTGTTTCTTTAATAACCTTTGTTTAAAATATTAAGGTGTTTAAACTTCCAGATCTGGTTGTGCGAATAAAAATAGTGAGCAATTGTTTTGTGAGTTAAGTCTGCAAGTTGGATTCTTCGGTGCATCACTATAAATTAAAAGTTTCGTAGTTTAGAATTCAGACTTAGTCTTTCTACCTCTTTCCCAACCAAGTCAATTAGATTTTAGGGGATTTTTATCAGGGAACCAGCCCCCTCTGGAGATTGATTCTCAATTTTAGGCAACCCACAGGCCTGAGAATCATTCCATGTTTCAACAGATTGCTAGATTTAACTAATCGAGCGTTCGGGTGCAATCTGAATTGACAACAGGAATAATAACCTTTGGATCTTTCTTATTCAAAAGAGGTATATTTACCAAATAAAAATTTCTTTACTTTTTTGTGTTAGAATAATTTGTCATTTAAATTATGTAATATTCTAAATTAGTTAATAATTTTTTATTTATATTATGCAATAATTTTAAATTAGTCAATAATTTTAAATTAGTCAATAATTCACCATTTACATTTATAATTTTTTAAATTAATTGATAATATACCAAATAAATTGTTTTATTTTTATGTAATAGTCCAAAATTGGTTAGTGAAAAATAACGTTATTGGATAAAGTGCACAAATTCATCACAAAAAATATTTTTTCCCCAATAATGAACATAGATTCACCAAAAAAAACAATTACTAGGACAAGATTCACCGTGATTACATCTAAATTTAAGGGGGGATTACTTAAGTCATCATTGGTTTAGAGTTGAATTTTTCTCTGCATATTGATAATGGTGCTTTGTATTGTTACTATATTAATACAAAGGTTTCATTCTACTTAAAGGATGGAGTTTTTTACTTGATTTTTTTTCACCATTTACATCTTATATCCTTTCTTGGTGGATGTTCATCCTTATTCTTCTTATTTTCCTTTCTCTCATTCTATTTTTCTTCAAAAGTAGATTTTACAAGTTATTATACTACTAATTTTTTTATAGATTTATAAATTACACATCTACCTTCTTAGAATAAATGGTGAAATGAATATTATTTTCCAACACTTTTCATTTAAATTTTCCACATGAATAATATTAGAACCAATCAAGTTCTATATTTTATAGTTTCCCCTTACAACATTTTGTATCATGACCATGAGCACAATGTTATTGAAAAAATTTCTTAAGATCCTACCCTCAAGGAATTGGAAGAGAAGTTTACAATGGATGAACATGAGTAATTTTGAGAGGGTTAGTTGTGATTACATATTATATACAAAATGTAAAGCGTCAACCAACTTTATGAATTGTTGATTAGGTTGTAAAAAATAAACGGTATTGGAAGTGAAAGAAATAAAGAGTATGATATCTTCCTTAAGAGTGCGAGTGAATTAGGTTAAATAAAGACTTTAAAGTTTACATATAATATCCCAAATATCATCTAATATAATCACACAAGAGTTGGAATTGACAAAGAGACAAGAGGCAAGAAAAACAAACAAGAAATTGAAAGAAGATTTATGTTAAATATTAAATGTAAATGGGAGTATAAAATTTATTATTTTTGTACTTGGAATCTAATAGAATAACCATTGGTAATGTATTCTAGATGTCCTCTAGAGATAGTGTAATAACCCATTTGAAATTATTACTTAATTAATATTATTGTAAATGACACATGAAGATACTCCAATCATAGCTACACATGTCCATCTAAAATGAGTCAAAGATTCATATATTCACTTCAAAAGTCAAATTACAATATCAGGCTTGAATCTGTTAAATTTAATGATCAAATTAACATGCACATAAATTAATTTAAAATTCAACATAGTACATAATAGATACCCTGGAAAAACCATCCTCTTGAGGGAGAAAAACCCAGCCAATAATATCTCTTATATTATTGAGTCTTCAATATGAATGATACATATACAATAGGCCACTCAAAAGGCCAACACATAGCATCATAGTATGATGCGAATACAAAACTGAATGATTACAGTTTACCAATGACTATCTCAGCCTTCTATATGAATCTCAGATTGCTCTTGAATGAACTTGCATATGCAAACTTCGAACTGTATGAGAATGAACTATAAGTGCAAATGAATGGATGATGAAAGGTGAAAAAATGAAGTCATATATATATCAAGTGATAGAAGAGACACAACTCTTCAAGAAACAAGGTCAAATGTCATAGAGATATCAAAGATGCAATAACAAGAGGTCGGCCTCTCTTGGAAATATGTGCCTCTTCACAAGTCTTCAAGTCGGCCTCCAAAGATAATAAGAGATACCTCTTCATTTGGATGCAACCAATCAGAAGAAATTTGACACACATAAGAACTCATGCCAATTAAATAAATCACACCTCTTCATAAATAGAAGACTCTATATAAATTAAATAGCTTGAGCTATTATTTAATTTATTCAATCAAGAATAATAAATGGCTGGAAGAATACTACTGAAGCTGTAACATCAACACTCCCTCTCAGCTAGGGAGGATACTTCCAGCTGCACAAGAAAAATCACCTCATCGTGATATTAGATATCACCTCAACACAATATCAACCATAATGGCTACAACCATACTATGGTGTGTACAAGTGTTCATCACTTGTGTGATGTTGTCACCTCAACATGACTTTCACCATGGCTCTCCCCTAGGGTGAAACACAAGTACAAAATATGTCATGGAGTCATACACATGACATCCACCATGCCTCTCTCAGAGGGTGGAAATAAGGGCTTTCACCTCAAATCTCAAAGAGAAATGCATTAACAAGGGCTTGCACCTCAAATTCCTCCATCTTAGAGGAAAATGCATTAATAAGGGATTTCACCTCAAACTTCTCTCACAAAGAAGAACTCATTAAACAGGCTCACTGATACTGAGACTCTTTCTCAGTCAAGGCTGAATTCTCCACCATACCAAGCTTATCTTGAAACTACACAAACTTTATCCTGGAGAGAGGCTTGGTGAGAATGTATGTCATCTGCTCATCAGTGCTGATATACCTCAATTGTATAGCATTTCACAGTACCATATATCTAATATAGTGGTACTTGATCTCAACATGTTTGGTTCTGTCATGGAACATAGGATTGACATAAAGCTTCACGCAACTCTGATTATCACAATGAATAATAGTAGGCTCCATTGATTGTCCAAACAATCATGCAAGGAGTTTACGAAGCCATACTGCTTCCCGAGCTGCCATACAAGCTACAATATACTCTGCCTCTGTTGTACTCAATGCCACAGATGATTGCTTCTTGCTGCACTAGGATATCATAGCAGAACCCAAACTGAAGCAACAACCAGAGGTTCTCTTCCGATTTGTGACACACCCTACCTAATCAGAATCAATAAAACCATGTAACTCCAAGTCTACATCTGAGGAATACCTCAACCCATATCCAACTGTGCCACACAAGTATCTTAGTATATGTTTAGCTGCAATGAGATGTATCTGTCTCGGCTCACACATGAACTGACTAAGTGCAATCACAACATAATAGATATCTAGTCGAGTGTTAACTAGATACATCAAGGACCCAATCAATTGTCTATATAATGTAGGATCCACCAAGTTTGAACTTGTTGTAGCCTCCTTCAATTTATGTAGGTTGGTCTCCATAGGTGTAGACATGGATTTGCAATCCATCATACCAAATCTCTTAAGTATATCAATGGTGTACTTCCCTTGACTTAGAATCATCTCATTTGGCTTCTGCCAGACTTCTAAGCCAAGGAAGTAATGCATGAGCCTAAGGTCCTTCATCTCAAATTCGGAAGTCAATTCCTTCTTACAGTCGAGAATCAGGTGATCTTCTCCAGTAAGAATCAAGTCATCAACATATAAGACCAAAATTAATGCTTCACCATTGATTACCTTGAAGTAGAGATTAGAGTCAACATCATTCTTCAAGAAGCCCAAACTTGACAGGTAACAATCAATCCTTTCATACCATGTTCGAGGAGCCTGCTTAAGACCCGTACAAGGCCTTCTTTAGCTTGAAAACATGAGACTCCTTCCCATGAACCTCAAATCCATTAGGCTGCTCGATATAAACTTCTTCCTCAATCACACCATTCAGAAACGATGTCTTCACATCCATTTGATGAATCTTCCATCCTCTAGATGCAAAAATAGCAATGATGATTTTGACAGAAGTATAGCGAGCAACATGAGCAAATGTTTCTTCATAATCAACTCCCTCTTTCTGAGAAAACCCATGAGCCACAAATATTACCTTGTACTTCTCAATGCTCCCATCTACAACATGCTTGATCTTGAAGAGCCATTTTGAAGATACCATAGACTTTCCCTTGGGTCTAGGAACAATGTCCCAAACACCATTCTTAAGAATTGACTAATACTCCTCTACCATAGCATCTCTCCAAACTTGATGACTAGATGCTTCCTCAACACAGGTAGGCTTAGATTCAATAATCTAACTCATTAAGGAAACATAACTGGAGAACTTATGTGGCCTTTTACTTTCTTTGAATGTGCCTCTAAGAGCTGCAAAACTTTTAGCCTCTTGCATAGTACGCCTGAACCATAGAGGTATCTTTCTCCCAATAACAATGTCAGTAGGTCCATCAGTAGGTTCCAAGGGTTCAACAGGATCAATATCTTCTTTTGGTTTTGAAGTCTCCCTCTGAATCTCATAAGTATGGTCAACTTCCATATCCTGAGGAGACTCTTCATTATCGATCTCCATATGAATGCCCCTAGATCTCCTGAATGAAACATCTTCCTCGAATGTGACATCCATACTAATCTCGATCAACTTCTATCCTGGAATGTATATCCTGTAGGCTTTTGATGTCTCACTGTAGCCCACAAATATTCCCTTCTTGCCAGAAGGCTCCAACTTAGTTCTCTTTTCCTTTGGAACATGAACATAGACAAGACATCCAAAGATCCTCAAATGACTGACTTTAGGCTTCTTCCCTATTAAGGCTTCTTCTGGAGTCATATTCTCCAAGACCTAATGAGGACTTTTGTTTTGAACATATAAAGTCATCCTGGAAGCTTTTTCCCATAAGAAGGTTTGAAAATCTTGGTCATGGATCATGGCCTTTGTTGCTTCCACGATCATCCTATTCTTTCTTTCTGCAACACCATTCTGTTGAGGATTATAGGGGACACATAACTCCCTCTTAATCCTTGCATCAATACAAAAATCCCTAAAGCCGCTAGAGGTGTATTCTCCACCATTATCTGATCTGAGGACCTTGCTTCTTTTACTAGAAAGATTCTCTACCAAGGCTTTGAACTCCTTAAACCTTCCTAACACTTCCTCAGACTCTTTAGTTTTCAAAAAATAAATCCAAGTCTTTCTAGAGTGGTCATCAATAAACAAAACATAATACAAGAATCCACTCGAAGATGAAACATACATAGGTCCACATAAATAAGAATGAATAAGGTCTAAAATGCACTTAGATCTATTTTCTCTACTATGGAAAGGAGCCTTTATATTCTTACCTAATGCAAAACCTTTGCAAGTTCCTTCATGCTCCTGATTGAACTTCGAAAGGCCTGAGACCATCTTCTCCATGATAGGTAAGGCTCAAAAGTGTAGGTGAGCCAATCTCCGATGCCAAAGATCACATAGACTTGAAGAATCATGGACCAAAGCTTGTAGAGGATGCGTGCAGAGCCTGTAAATAATTTCATGTCTAACTCCAATTACTTGAGCATCCTTGAAGCTAGATTTCTCCATCCACACTAGAACTTTTCCTTTGGAGAAGGCAACTTGATATCCTTTATCTTCCAAGGCTGAAATTGAAATGAGATAATGCTTGATTCCTGGAACATAAAGAACATTGCTCAATTGAAGTGTGATGTCGGAATCCAAATGAAGTGTAGAGGTCCCAATCCCTTTCATGGAGTAGCTAGCATCATCTCCAATGATGACTTGTTCGGATGAATCTCTCTCCAACAAGCTTGATAAGTGCTCCTTGAACCTCGTGATGTGTCGTGAAGCACCATTGTCGATCAACCAAGTGTTGGTGTCGGTAGGGACACTGCTAGACAAAGCCAAGTAGAACAAGTATTCACATGAATCCTTCTATGGAGAAGCATCATCAACATATGCAACAGTGGCTTCTTGCTTAGGTCTTGTTGGAAAATGCTTAGCAAAGTGGCCAAACTTATCACACCTAAAGCATTGGATCTTGGAAAAATCTCTCTTTTTCTTGGAGGGGGGGAGCACCATCATTTCCCTTATCTTGATTCCTCTTGAAGAATCCTTTCTTTCCATATTTTCCCTTCTTCTTCGAAGCTTGGGAGGTGAGAACATGAATATCTTCATTAGATGAACTTTGACCAATGCCTCTAGCCACCAATCTTGACTCTTCTTGAATGTAATCGGCCCTCAAGCGATTGAACTTTGGAAGTTTGGATCTTGCACTAATTCCTTGAATATAGGACTCCCATGATAATGGAAGACCATTGAGAGCAAGCATCGTTAGATCTTTATCATCAACCACATGACCAATTGTAGAGATTTGATCTCTCAACTCTGAGATCCTCATGAAGTAGGAAATCTCTATTTCTCCTTTCACCATCTTCAGATGGTGTAGTTGTTGCTTCAGTGCAAGAGCCCGATTGGTGTTGTTGATTTCATACATCTCCTCTAATTTCTTGAACATCTCCCTTGTTGTCTTCAACTTGGAGACAATTGGAACAATATGGTCTTTGACGGAATCAACCAACAACTTCTTCACCTTGATGTCTTTCTTCCTCCATTGCAACTTCTCTTCTTCCTCTTCAGGTTCAGGAACTTTGGTCTGAGCCACAAACTCAGCCAAATCATTCTCTTCCAATGTGAGCATGATTCTAAACCTCCATGAAGTATAGTTGGATTCTCCCTCGAGTCTATCCTTGATCTTCAATCCGTTCACCATCTTGATTGAGGTAGAGATAGACAAATAATTATGACGAAGAGAATATAGTATCATTGTAGAATCAAATCTGATCACGATCTCCTCAAAACCGCTATGATACCATGTTAAATTTAATGATCAGATTAACATGCACAAAAATTAATTTAAAATTTAACACAGTACACAACAAATACCCTGGGAAAACCATCCTCTTAAGGGAGAAAAAAACTGCCAATAATATCTCTTATATTATTGAGTCTTCAATATGAATGATACATATACAATAGGTCACTCAAAAGGCCAACACACAACATCACAGTTTGATGTGAATACATAATTGAATGATTATAATTTACCAATGACTATCTCATCCTTCTATATGAATCTTAGATTGCTCTTGAATGAACTTGCATATGCAAACTTCAAACTATATGAGACTAAACTGTAATTGCGAATGAATGTATGATGAAAGGTGAAAAAATGAAGTCATATATAGATCAAGTGATAGAAGAGATGCAACTCTTCAAGAAACAAGGTCGAATGTCATAGAGATATCAAAGATGCAATAACAAGAGGTTGGCCTCTCTTGGAAATACGTACCTCTTCACAAGTCTTCAAGTCGGCCTCCAAAGATAATAAGAGATGCCTCTTCATTTGGACGCAACCAATCAGAAGAAAGTCGACACACATAAGAACTTGTGCCAATTAAATAAATCACACCTCTTCATAAATGGAAGACTCTATATAAATTAAATAGCTTGAGCTATTATTTAATTTATTCAATCAAGAATAATCAACGGCTGGAAGAATACTATTGAAGCTGTAACATCAACAAAATCAACTCCTAAGGCCAAAAATTCATTTTATTGTACACTTTTCATCAAGTACATGAGAGTCTTACATCAAGTTACATTTTAGACTAAAATAGTCTTATGAACAATTAAGGTTCTTCTTCAACGACCGCCTCCATTGGTGGACAAGAACATAGTTGAAGCGCTTTACTACCTGAGTATTCTTTCGACTTGAAGAATGCCCAACCCTGCACAAAAAGTTTAGCAAGAGAACAATCTGCAAGGTGGAATATAGTGTGTTCCCATACATCAACATGCAATTTCTATCTACAAATAAGAAAAGTGTTGAGATTATGGATACACAGTCCCTGAAGCTCCGAGATCTTCAATAAAGGACCTTTGCCATGAAAGATAATCAACCATAAAGGAAAGTGTTGCAACTATGGAATGTGTACTAAATATTCTATATTGATATGATATGATGTGATGATATGTTACAAATGAACAAAATGCTTGATTATATAGGCAAGAAGGAAAACCTAAGATGCAAGAGATGTTGCCATTTGTCATGATCTAACAATATGTGACAACACATGAACCCTATCTAGATGATTATTAAATGTTGAGATAAGTTCTAGAAGGACAACTCATCTTCTAGAAGGAATCTTATCCCTACAAACAGGGAAGGGAATATTACCCTATTTATTAAATGATTTATTAAAATATAACCTAGGACTGAATGATGCATGACCTAAGTTAACTTATGCTAGTGTAATAATTAATTAATTAATTACACTAAAACCCCCCCATAAGTTCAAATTAGGGAGGAAAATGAAATGATTATGCAAGAAGATGATGGGTCTCGACTACGAGGCCATGTTAGGTACCCATGTACATGAAGATGCAGAAAATCTCCCACAATTGAAGAAAAGGGGAAAACCCAGTGGGAACAAAACCCCTCCCCAAAAAGGAGATAAAAAAGAAAAAAAATGGAAGAGTGATGTTTGGAGGAGTCAACATTAACCCCCCAAGGACTACAACCATCACATATATACAAAGAGATCAAACAAGCATGTGGACTAGATAGCCCCCCTATAAAGGAGTGTAGTCCCCTCTAGAATTTCTTCAAGACTAGTGATGAATTGAGAAGCCAAGTCAGATGGACCCGAAGAGAAACCATCCATGTACCACAAGTCTGAAGAAGTGAATGTATCCATCCCTATTGAAGAAAATCTCAACTGAGAGGTGTCAAAGGAAAAAGATGGTGCCATGAAAAGAGCCAAGTCAATCCATCCTCCACAACCCTGGCGAGGAGGGGTGATGATGTGCTTCCTACCCTTGAATCTGGAGAGTCGGGAGTAGGTTGATCTCTATCCCAGAATTTGGTAAACTTGTATACCTTGGAATGATGATCTGCTTGTCCATAGGAAACAAGGACATCAAACCTATTCCTGATGATGGCAAGTTCTGAAGTGAACTCAATGCTCAATCCCTCCTGAGCAAGTTGATAGATAGACAACAAATTATGAGCAATCTGAGGAATGTAGACAACATCTTCCAACCTTTTTCCATCAAGAGTAACATCACAGATACCAACATAGACAATATCTACATTTGTGTTAAATATCTATCAAAGTTGGCAAGCCTCAGAGTATCCCAAAGAATATGTTGTTGAGAAGAAGTGACATGCTGATAAGCACCAGAGTCAAGTACCCATCCTTCTCTGTTATCAACCAAAGTAGTTATCAAAGCATTCCCCTTACCAAGATTTTCAATAGTGGCAATTCCAAAAATACCTGATGATGACTCTTCATGAGAGGGGGAGTAAGGAGATTTGACTGTTGTGGGAGGGAGAGAGATGTTGTGATCTCTAAGTATCTGCCTTAGTTCATGTATCTCTCTCTTGAAACATGTATCCTCAATGTGACCAAGCCCATTACAGAAGTTGCACTTGGGCCTCTCCCTCTTTGGCTTTTCTTCCTTAGGCTAAGATGATGATTAAGAAGAAGCTCCTGCCTTTGATTTTCCCTTGTGCTTTCCCTTTCCTTTTGATGGTCTTGCCACCAATGCATGGGATTTTGTGGATGTATCAGCCTGGTTGAGCTCGAATTATTCTCGAGTCAGCCGTTCACAAAATTTCTCAAATGATGGCATAACAAAGCTATCACCAAGACCATCCATGGTGGAATAGAAATAGGTGGAAAAGTAGGAGAAGGAACCTCTTAGCTTAGATAGAATCATGAATATACACTCTTTTTCAGATTTATCTTTGCCACACCCAGAAAGCTAAGTCCTTAAAGACTTGAATCTTACCAAGTAGTCTTCAATGGAAGGAAATTGATCAACAGTGAGTGAAGCAAGTTCAACCTCTAATTGCAAAGCTTGTACATCACTAACTGAACCTAAGAGATCCTTGAGCTTGTCCCAAACCTCCTTGGGAGTCTTGCGCACCTCAATATGGAAGAATAAAGAGTTGGAGACATGTAGAGAATTGAGCCCCATAGCCTCTTCACACTTAATCTAATGTTGGAATTTTTCATATTCTCTAGTGAGATGAGGCTGATTCTCATTCAAAGTGGAACAGAGTCCCTTGGAACAGAGAAGTCTCTACATACTCACCTTCCATGTGTGATAGTTATGAGGAGTAAGAATCTCAAATCCTGTGTCAACCATTAGAGGAGAACAACAATCCAAGACAAAATATTTCTGACAAAAAATGTTGAAAGCAGATAACTGATGAACAATCAACTTAAGTGAAGCCTTTGAAACAAACTGAAAAGCTAGAAGTCGCCTCTAAACCCAAAAATTAGGGTTTCCACTTCAACTAAGAATATTTTTTATAGAAGCATAATATGGAAAAAAAGAGCACGCCTCTGGAAAGTAGACTTAGAGAGCTTTCCAACGATATATTGTTTTCATATTTTTGATATTGTATGTGGAAGTTATGCCTTTTGGAAGATTTCTACCTGAATTGATTTGGGCTAGCTAACTATGCGCAAAAATCAAGCACCTAGGGCTAAAAAAAATATGCCCTTGGTCGTTGATAGGATTGTGGGCTGCGCTGGTAGTAAAAAAAAACTTCGCCAGATCGACTGTGTTAGAGTGGCGAAAGGGTGGCTAGATCTGGTGGCACAACCTGTGGGAGGAGTCACCGCTCAAAGGTAGCGGAGCCCTTGGTTACTGATAGGACCGGGGCTAGAGTGGTCGGTGTCCGGTGAATGGGAGATCACCAGATGGTCGCCGTGTGGTCATCGGGAGGTCACCGGGAAGTCGCTGGGAAGAAGACTTTGGCAAGGGCTCGAATAAATGACAGTTGGTTTGATGGGACCCCTTAATGTGATGGGGCCAACAGAGTTTGCAGATTGTCGGAAAAAGCTGACAGCTTAATAAAATTTTGAATATTGCAATTTTAATGCAATTCAAAATTAAAAATAAAATGCTGATATAATATATGAATGCCGACCGCTTAAAAAATGAAACCCCAAACTATAGCGTAGAAAAAGAATATGAATGCCAACTCTGTAATTTAATTTCAGGTCACTCTACAGAATGATTTTTGCAAGAACTATATAGAAAATGCCCAATAATAGCCAGAAAAAAATATTTATTTTTCTAAAAAAAAATTCCTTTGAAGAGGACTGAGATGGGAGATTTTTTTTTTTCTGTAGATGTGTATGGATAGTACAAAAAATGCAAACCCTAAATTGTACCTCTGAGGCTCCCAGTTGATATAACTCTGATTTTGGAAAATGAGCAGGCGATCTATGGGTTTTGAGGCCTTCTGGACACAATGGAGAGGTCAGAGAGAGCTTGATGTGCACCAGAAATCAGCTTGGCTCTCAGGTAGAACCAACTAGCCTGCAACGTAAACTCCAAGCCTGCAAGAATCTTGCACTCCAACTTCTTGGATCAAGGGTTGATGTTTCACTAGACAAGCTTTGATACCATGTTGATATTATGGATGCACAGTCCCTAAAGCTCCAAAATCTTCAATAAAGGACCTTTGCCATGAAAGATAATCAACTAGAAAGGAAAGTGTTGCAACTATGGAATGCTGAATAAAGATTCTATATTGATATGATATGATGTGATGATATGTTACAAATGAACAAAATGCCTGATTATATAGGCAAGAAGGAAAACCTAAGATGCAAGAGACGTTTCCATGTGTCATGATCTAACAACATGTGACGACATGTGAACCCTATCTAGATTATTAAATGTTGAGATAAGTTCTAGAAGGACAACTCATCTTCTAGAAGGAATCTTATCCCTACAAACATGGAAGGGAATATTACCCTATTTATTAAGTGATTTATTAAAATCTAACCTAGGACTAAATGATGCATGACCTAAGTTAACTTATGCTAGTGTAATAATTAATTAATTAATTAATTACACTAACAAAAAGAAATTGCAAGATCTATGCTATGAATGACAGAGAGTGAAATCATCAAGTTCATACATATATAATGAACTAAATTGATTGGCCAAGCATAATAAGTGTGTTGCAACAACAACAAACAATAGGTTTTGGTAAAACAAACCTATACTCTATGAACTCCATTTTGGCACCCATCCTAGAAGGTAACTTTCTACTTTATATCTCATAACAGCGATCTGCCCTCTAGCAGCATCTACCTGTAGGTGCTCTATTCAACAAAGGTATCACTATTCTGTTCAAGTATTTAAAATATTGGGTATGTTTAAGATCATCATGGAAAAAATAGTCCCTTAAGTAGTGAAAAATTTAGAAAAAACAGAGTTAGGCAACTTGACGTAAAAATTTGATTAAGTTATTGATATTATTTCAAAAATATGTAAGAATAGAATATGTAGAAAATTGAATGTATTTTCTAAACTACTAGGTTTATTTAAAAAAAAATCTATTTGTAAAATTTGAAATTTCAATGTAGTAGTACTTAAATTTCGGAAAAAATAAGTAGGTGTATGCAATGACCATCCTAACCACAATAAAATGATAATATTTTTTTATAATATTTTAGATATAAGTAGAAGACTCATGTTTGGATGTGATGCATATTTTTTTGTAATTTTTTTCCAAGTAAATAATTAATTATGAATTTTTTATTACAAATTTTAAAAAATATAAAAACTTGTATGTCTAACCACCTTAACTTGGTCAAAACTTCATGAAATTCTTTTTTTTTTTAAATCCTATAGTATGCGAAGCATAGAATGTGACGCATGTTTCGGATTCAAAAAATGTGATACTATTTGAAAGCTATAAATGTTTTTCAATGAGCCTATCAATCAAGACTTTAGTCGTAACTCAAATAAAAAATGAATAATAATAATTTATTAAATTCAAAGTAAAACATAATTCATATTGGTGGAAAGCTGAGAATCTCCTTTAAAAACCCTTTTCGTTTCATCAATTTTGGGTAAAAAAAAAGTCCTAAGCCACATACCCTACACATACCCATCATATCACCACTTTCACAAATGTCTTCAAAAGAACATAATACTAATGTGTTCTCTAAACAAAAATCAAATTATGATTCTCAGAGTAATTCGATAATCAGTCATATCATTCCTATGACTATTTCCTACTTTTCATTATAAACAGTTTTCCTTTTAAAGAGGCACTAAAAACAAAAGAAGGTATGTCACAAGTATGTGTATGTACATAGATGAAGTCTATGTGCATAAGCATATATGTGCCTACTAATGTTAAAGTTTGTGCATACATTCTGAAATAATCATTAGTTCAAATTGCAATCTTAAAATAGTATTCTATTTGATATTTCTTTGCCAAAAATAAGAAATCAGAACAAGTCTATGCTAACAGTTTCATACATACGGTTATTGCATTCTTACAACTGTGATATTCTATCATTGTTGTTTTCGTAAGAACTGTAACTAAGGGTTAATTTTCAAGGTTATGATTAAGGTTAGCAAATCAATACAAATCAAGAAACCCAAAGAAATTACAAAACACAATGGAAGTAAACATAAATAAAATGATTATACCAGCTAATCACCGAGACCTCCATGCTTCACCTTTGTAACACCTTCTAACTTGTTGGTTGACGTGTTGCCCTCAGATTCGACGTGCGAGTAATCTAGAAATAAAAGTCTAAGTCCTACACCAAGCTTTGAAGGATTTGATCCAAGTCTATGTTTGTCTAAATGACTAAAAATGCCTATGCCTAAATATGCCCAAAACTTAATAAAATATGACAATAAATGCAACAATTTCTGTGAAATATCTAAGTATGTCAGTGTGTACCCTAAAAATGAGAGCAAAATAGCATTTTATAGAAAATGTCATTTTGAATGGACAGACGAGATCGACTTTTGACAGAGACCTAAAATTAGAGGCCTAGATTAACTTTGATAATCCCTAATCAAGGTTAGGGAAAAATCATTAAGTGAGTGGTTGAGATGTCATCTAAGAAGATCGAATCAGCGGTGGAGAATAAATGAGATAATTAATTAGAAAATAAAGATTTTCAAAAATCAAGAAGATAAAGACTGCCTGATTTGTGAGATTCAAAAAATCAAGAAGATAAGGGCTGAACTAAAGATCAGATTTGGAAAATCAAGAATCTACCCGATTACTTGATTTTTTGGAGGAATATTACCATTTTGAATTAAATTAATTCAAAATATGGATTTTGTGAAATAATAAATAATTGATTTTTCAGATTATTTACTAAAATGAATTGACAGTTAAGAATGTGAAATTATTTTAAATAATTAACTTATTTAAAATGAGAGAAATGTTAAATTTGGCAATTAAATAATTAAAGATAATTATTTAATTTAGAAGATAATATTAATAATTAAATAAATTCATTTAATTATGAGGATTAGTGACATATTAAATAAACAAATAAAATTTATTTATTTTAATAATTAGGAAGAAATAAATGAAGAAAGGTAATTAAATAAATTTAGAAATTTATTTAATTAAGGGAAGACTTAGACAATTAATGACGTATTTAATAAATAAATATAATTTATTTATTTAATAGTCATGAAGAATACAAGGACATGAATTAATTAAATAATTATGAATTATTTAATCAATAGTTGAATGTGGACCAAGGACATAATTAAATGTCATAATTATACTAGGACGAAAGTGGTAAAATAGAGCTTGCAGGCCTAGGTCATTTTTAAGTGTCTACATTTTTCCCCTCTTTGTCATAATGTAGCGTGTTGCATTGTGACAAAGAAAATAAATAAAAAATATGCCCCAGTGCAAAATAGGATGAGAAAGAATGATGAGGGAGGTAGCGGTATGCCCCCTCAAGAGGACAGACGGATTCTAAGAACATGGGTGTGCTCTCGAAATTGATGAGAAGACTAGAATATGAAGAGACAAAGAAATGTTACTACAAAAGATATGGATGATGATATGGATGCAATGCCTATATGAGATGGGTGAGAGAAGATGAGAAAACTAAAAAAGATGCATGTTAGATCCTAGACCAAATCCTTCAAAACATTACCATAGGACTTTTAATATTTATTGCTCTTAATCATCATTGGGAAGACTATTGTAACGACCAACAAACACCATGATATGACATAGATTAAGGTGTGCAAGGTCGTGCCATCACATAAGACAAGCAGTCATAGACAAGGATGATCATGACTCAAACTAAGAGCGTGATTGCCCCAGTCTTTTTGTCATAACCAACCACAAGCAGAAAAAGACAAGGACAATTCATGAAACATCGTTGCTTCTCTAAATCCTATTTCTAGGACATCCTTGAGAAAATAGCAATATGATTGCTAAAATATAAACTAGAGCCCTTATCATGATACATCGCTATTTTTCTAAATCCCCGAATCAGGACCTTGCTGAAAAACTAGTAATCGTGCGTGTCAATCATCATGATACATTGTTGCTTCTCTAAATCTTGTTATTGGGATCTCGCTGAAAAACTAATAACATGATAAAAGCCAAAAGACAAGATAAGACAATCATGATACATCGTTGCTTTTCTAAATCCTGTTGTCAGGATCTCGCTGAAAAACTAGTAACATGATGAAAGCCAAAAGACAAGATAAGACAATCATGATATGTCACTGCTTTTCTAAATCATGTTGTCAGGATCTTGCTAAAAAACTAGTAACATGATGAAAGCCAAAAGACAAGATAAGACAATCATGATACGTCATTGCTTTTCTAAATCCTATTGTTGGGATCTCGCTGAAAAACTAGTAACATGATAAAAAGCCAAAAGACTAGTGCCAAGTGTTTGCCCAATGTGTCTGGATACCCAGTGTTTTGATGTCAAGATGTCAGGTTTGACGATGAGATGCCGGGGTGTCAAAGTTTTGACGATGCCAAGATGACGAATGTCAAAGATTGTCAAATTTAGGAAGGACACATCCTGAGTAATGTTGATGTCAAGAGGATTGATCCCTAAATGTCAAAAGGGGTCCCTTGAAATGATGACGATGCCTAGGAAGGACACATTCTAAGGCATAAATGAAAGAGTTTGTTCTTCAGAAGGACACATCTGAAGAATACTGATGTCAAGAGGAGTGATCCTTAGATGTCAAAAGGATCACTCAAAATGTCAGATGACAGTGGCGATGCCTAGGAAGGAAACATCCTAAGGCATGAATGACAGAGGTTATCTTTCAGAAGGACACATCTGAAAGTGAGCCAAGAGTTGACAGTTTGACAGGGTATGATGATTTGACTTGTTTTTATCGAGTTTGACCTATGTTTGACTATATGTCGATATTGTCATGATGATATGATTGACCCACTGATGAGATTGTCATATTGAAATAAATAATTGCCATAATTTGTTTTTAGAAGTTTTATCCATTTGGGAATGATTCGCTTTGTCTTGAAGACATTTTGATGTGCGTGCCAGTGTGATGCCATGAACCCTAATGGACTGACCTAGTGTGGCCTCGGGGGCTCATCGACAGATGGCCTTGCCTACGTCATACACTCAGAGACCTCATAGTTCGACATGAACAATGACTTTGTCTTGATGACCAAAGATTGTGTCATGATTTATTTTGACAAACCTAAAAGGACTGACCTAATGTCTCGGGGACTCAAAAATGAGTCTTGCCTATGTAGCAAATGCGTAGAGACAATGTAGTTTAGACAAATGACAAAGACTGACTGATTGACTTGACAAGGAATGACTCTTTTTTTGTGCTTTCGAGCAGTGTGATGTTTGTTGTGGTTTTTCTTTAGGATGTTTTTCAGTTTTTAAGTCTTTCTTCAAGACGTTTTGTAATGTTTTTGTCTTTTTTCAGGAATTTTTCTGATGTTTTAAGTCTTTTTTCAAAAAAATTTATGATGCTTTAAGTCTTTTTTCAGGACTTTTTGCCATGTTTTTTGGTCTTTTTTCAGGACTTTTTTCCATTGTTGAAACCATGTGGGACATCCACTGTAGTGACATGATAATTTTTTTTCCCCCAGTCAGGTCCAAAACTTAGCCAATTTTAAGGGACATGAAAGGAATGTTGCTGGGGTACCAAATAGACAGTATAGAGGACCTAATGTCAACCGTTATCAACCATGAAAGGAAGGGTGGTGGTGGCGGAAAATGTATTTCACCCTAGACCACAAGAGACAAAGTGACAGTAGATGGCAGAGCAATGATTGATTATGCATGGTGCCTGTTTGCCAGGTTTTCACCATGGTACTTATCCAAAGTGCCTATTTCCTAGGTTTTCACTGTTGGACGAATCATTTTTTTAACTATTTTTGTCATTTTTCTTATTTTTTTGTATTTTACGGTTTTCAGCTCGATCTCCTGATGCTATGCATAGAAATTTCAACGATGTAAACTATTTATAGGCTCTGTCAATTGTTCTCCATATAGAGTTGCTAGCTGATAGGCTCCAGAACCAAAAGAAGATACGATGATGTAAGGACCCAACCAGTTTGGTTCAAAATTTCTTGGCTTTTCTCTGTCAGCCTAGTTCTTAGGGTTCTACGTGAGAACTAGGTCACCAATGTCAAACTTCCTGACCATAACCTTCTTGTTGTAACTGCGACAAAGACAGTTCTGATATGCTTGTAGATGGTTCAGGGAATTTTGCCTTCTTTCCTCTAGCATTTCCAATTCGTGCAAGCGCGATTGTCTATACTCCTCTTCATCAGTTAAACCTTTCATGGAGACTCGTAATGAAGGAATTTCAACCTCAATGGGAAAGATGGCCTTAGCTCCAAAGACCAGGGAAAATGGAGTGGCTCTTGTAGGCGTACGAATGCTAGTGCGGTAAGCCCACAAAGCAGGGTTGAGTTGTATATGCCAGTCACGGCCAGTGTCATTGATAGTCTTTTTGAGGATTTTAACAATGGTTTTATTTGATGCCTTAGCTTGACCGTTTCTTTGTGGGTAATACAAAGATGAAAAATGGTGTTGAATGTGAAATCGCTCACATAACTCATGAATGTCCTAGTTTTTGAATGGATGTTCGTTGTCAGTGATGATGGATTGCCGAAGGCCATATCGAAAAATGATGTAGTTAAGAATGAACTTGGATATTTTCTTTCCGGTTATGTATGTCAGAGGGATGGCTTCGATCCACTTTGTAAAATAATCAATGGCGGTGATGATGAATTTGTGGCCATTGGACGAGGTCGGATGAATCTTACCCATGAGGTTGAGTCCCCATTGAGCGAAGGGCCAAGGAGAGGTGATCGGCCGAAGTTACTGTGCTGGATTGTGGATCAAATCACTGTGAATCTGACATTTCCGACAAGTCCTGACATATTCCATTGCATCCTTTTCAATGGTCGACCAATAGTACCCAAGTCTCATTACTTTCTTGGCTAGAGTAGGACCACTCAAATGAGACATGCATATACCGTCATGTACCTCGCATAAGGTTGTACGTGCTTCGTTGGTGTCGAGACATCTAAGGAGGTTGTCATCAAAGCTACAACGGTAAAGGGTGTCACTGACGATGGCATACCTTGCAGATTTTTGGATGAAGGACTTCCTCTAGTTATTGGATAGTTAGGTGGAATGGTTTGAGACTTAAGGTAGTCATAAATATCCTGGTACCAGGGAGAGTCGGGACCAACAAGTTAACAGACCATCTCTGACTCCGGAATGTCATAGACAGGGACCAACAATTACTCTATTAGGAATTCCAGCTGAGGCAGATTGCTTGGTATGTCAAGGAGAGAGCCTATTGTAGCCATGACATCCGCTGCTTTGTTTTGTGCTCTCAGAACTTGTTCAAAAGTTACCATATGAAAGTACGTTTGGAAACTGTCAACCATCCGATTGTAGGGCATCAACTTCTCAGCTTTTGTGTCATAGTCATCGTTAACCTGGTTGATGACGAGCTAAGAATCCCCATAGACATGTAATGCTCTGATTCTCCATTTTATTTCCATTCTAAGTCCTGTAACTAATGCCTCGTATTCTGCCACATTGTTTGTGCATGGAAAGGCAATGCGGAAAGACTTAGGAATGGAGTCTCCTTGAGGAGTGATGAACAAGATTCCTGCCCCCGAGCCATGATTTGTGTGTGATCCGTCAAAGTAGAGTCGCTAAGGTGCCTTAGGTTCTGTATGGAATATCGACTCATCTGGAAAATCTACCACTAACGGATGATCACTTTGTAAAGGTGTGTCGGCCAACTGGTCTACAATGACTTGTCCTTTTATTACCTTTCTTTCTACATATTGAATGTCATATTCGCTCAGAATCATGACCCATTTTTTCAGACGTCCTGTTAATGCTGCCCGACTTAACAAATATTTGAGGGGGTCGATCTTTGCTACTAGTTGCGTCTGATGGCTTAACATATAATGTCTTAGCTTCTGAGCTGCAAAGACCACGTCTAGACAAGCTCGTTCAATTGGTGTGTAGTTTAGTTCATACCTGACCAATGTCCGACTGATGTAATATATAGCTCTTTCTTTTTCTTCTTGGTCGTTCTATGCTAGTAACGCCCCCAGTGCTGAATTAGTTGCCGAGATGTATAGGATCAATGGATTTCCGTGAATGGGAGGCATGAGGACTGGCATTGATAGTAGGTAATCATTGATTTGTTGAAAGGCTTCTTGGCATTTATCTATCCACACAAAGGGGATACCCTTGCGCAACATATATTGGAATGGGTGACACTTGTCAACCAACTGGGCTATGAAGCACCGAATAGATTGTACCCTGCCTTGCAGAGTTCTGAGTTCACTGATTCCTCTGGGCGGAGGCACGTATATGATGGCTTTGAATTTTGCTGGATCGACCTCAATGCATCTTCGAGAAACTATGTATCCCAAGAGTTTACCCGATGTGACACCGAAGACACATTTCTTAGGATTTAGCCAGACTTTGTATTCTTCCAGTCTCTTGAAAATTGTGTCTAACACCTTCAGATGATCTTTCCTTGTTACTAATTTAGCCAATAATTCATCTACATAATCTTCCATTATTTTATGCATCATGGCATGGAAGATTGTGGTCATAGCCCTTTTATATGTGGCACCTGCATTTTTGAGATCGAATGGCATGACATTCCAACAGTATGTACCCCATGGGCAAGTAAATGTTGTTTTGTGCTGGTCTTCAGGGGCAATGCGAATCTGATTATAGCCGAAGAAACCATCCATGAGCGACAACATCTCATATCTTGCTATGAGGTCAACTATGATATCAATATTCGGTAAAGGAAAGTCATCTTTTGGGCATGCCTTATTTAGGTCTCTAAAATCTATACAGACGCGGATCAACCCATTTGGCTTTGTTACTAGCACCAGGATAGATATCCATTCAGCATAATCAATAGACCATATGAATCCAACGTCTAGAAGTTTCTTCAACTCAGCCTTGACTAATAGAGCCACTTGAGGGTGCATTTTGCGTAACTCTTGCTTGACTGGTTTGGCATTAGGCAATAGTGGCAGATGGTGCAGAACCAGTTCTAGGTCTAATCCTAGCATGTCAGCATAGGACCATGCGAAGTTGATTTTATGTTCTGTGAATAATTTATGGAATTTCGGCCTCTCTTCTTCAGTCGATGATGCAGCAAAGAGGACCATTTTGGGATCTTCTATAGTTGATATGTTATCTTCTATGGTGTCTTTTATAAGCATAGCCTATTTCTCTTGTTGTATGGGAAGAAAGTCCAGTCCTCCATCTTTGGGTGCCTCAAAAAGGTTTTCACCCGTAGATACGTCCTTTTTTTTACTTTTTTGTCGTCAGAAGGTGCCTTTCAGTTTTCACCTAAAGACTTTTCATTTTTTACTTTATTTTTATTTCTAATTTTGCAACTAGAGGACTGAGCAGTCTCGCCGAAGTATGCCGTGCAATCTAAGTCAATGGTGAATCTTGACTTGTGATCACCACTAGGTATGCCCTCACATAATCCCATAAACTCTACAATTTCCTCATCATTCTGAAATGTGTCTAGGACTGGCGGGCCTTGTTGGTCCCAATCGACTAGCTGAGGATAAACTAAGGAAATGCCATTGTCAGTGTTGGTGAATTGAGGGGAGGAAGCAGAAAGCATGCATACGGATTCAGTGATATTGTAGATGAGATTATCATCATCCAAATCCACATTGGACTCTATCCAATATTCCCCTTCACTAGTCTCATATTTGTTGTCAAAATAAGGGGTGAAGGACTTAGAGTCATGGTTGTCAGTGCCATCTGGTACTTAAAATGGATTGGACTGAAGAGATTTAGATGGTGGGTCTTGTATGTCATGGGGAGTGGTAATGGGAATTTGACTATTTGGTGCCTGATCAATTTTAAATGTTTTCCAAAAATTTTGTTCAGAGGTTAGTTCCCCTTTTTTGACAAACAAATCATTGAGGCAACAGCCACTTAAGGATCGTTCTGAGCCAAATTCCCACTCTTGGGAGTCAGTTTTGGTGAGGGTTTCCTTAGTGGTCTCGACACTTTTCGAAGCATGTACTTTCTCACTTGAAAGTCCAATGGTACGTCGATCATCATTTTCGGGCGATCCAAACCCTAATCCAAGATACTTTGGTATTTGGAAAGGTTCTATGGGCTCTCTTTGTCCAGCTTTATTTTTGCCTAGGCCACTAGTACCATCATAGCCCTTAGCCTTCATTATGTCATATCCCTTGCCATATTTCTTAACTGGTAATGGGGGTTGTGCGACAGTATCCTTATAGATCCATCCTGTGATATCAACAAGGTCCTCATTACTCATGTCTCCCCATTTGATGAAAACAATTTTTGGTGGAACTTTGAAAATTTCTTTGGGTTCCATTCTAAAACATGGCCGACCATAGACCTTCGGAGACTTGGGTATCATTGTGATTCTATATGTTGTGTGCAGTTTGAATTCTCCACAGCTGAGGTCTTGGATCTTTACAGTGGGTTTAGCCTTAGGGTTTATGGAAGATCGTGGTGTGGTGGAAGATGTGGACGGAATGGGTGTGGAAGATGACGTGAGTGTGGATGGATCAATGTATTTGGAAGACGAGTGGCCAAAAGCCTCGCAATTGATAGGCACCTAGTTTTTAGGAATACCCCTTAGATTGGTACAATATTGGAAAGGGTCGGGGTCTCCATATATGGTTATTTTTGTGCCATCAAATGGAAACTTTAGGCATTGGTGATATGTGGATGGAATGGATTTTAAGGCATGAATCCAAGGATGACCAAGCAAGATGTTGTACGGTAATTCCAAATCCAACACCTGCAGGTTGTGTCCACAATGACTGGTCCCACTCTGATAGGGAGAGAAATAATGCCACGTGAAGAGCATTCTTTGTCATCATATGCTTTGATCACTATACTCTTTGTGGGATCGACGCATGCATCAAAAAATCCTAGAGCTTTGACCAACTTTAGGGAACATATGTTCAATCCTGCTCCGCCATCTACTAAAACTCTTCTAACCTTGTGTTTATGGACAAACATTTCAATGTGAAATGCATCATTGTGGTTAGTTTTCGGTGATGAGTAGTCTTGATCAGAGAAGGTGACATGGTGAGGTGTAGTGAGGTATCCCACCATGGTCTCAAACTGATTGACATCAATGTCCTTGGGGACTGACGACCCTTGTAAGCTTTTATCCAGTATAGCTTTATGTGTGGGCGATAGGTGAAGCAACTCGAGTATAAAGATTTGCGCGGGAGTCTGGCCCAGCTGGTCGATAAGGTTGAACTGAATTTTGGGTTGCCACTACTTTGTGGTCGAGATAGGTTTTGACTATTTAGAAGATGGGCCAGGTATGGTAATTTTGGGTTGCCTAGCGGTAAGCGGACCAGCTATGGTGACCTTGCCACTTCAAGTAGTAGCATTGCATTGGGGTGCTCTCTTGACCATAATGGTATTGATGTATTCGTCGTCAGTTCATACATTATTTATAATAGGTCCACCAGAATAGTCATACTTGGCTTGGGCGAAGTTAGCTTGATTATTGTTCATATGTGGACCTGAAGTGGAAGAATTATGAGAACCATGGTCCTGCAGTGAATTCTTATGAATACTATGATCTGAATTGGAGGCGAATTGTGATCCACCTACTTCAATGATATGACTTTCAATAAGGTCTTGCACCAGTTTTTTCAGTTGTCGACAGTTAGAGGTTTTATGTCCTTTTTCCCGATGATAATCGCAAAATGCATTATCATCCCACCATGCTGGTTTGAATTGTCCTGCGTCGTATGGTTTTTGTTCTTGAAGTGTGATGACCCCATTCTGGAGGCATTTCTTGAGGACTTCTTCAATGGGTTCACCCAAAGAAGTGTATGTGTGACCCCTAGGGAATTGTCTCATCTGCCAGTATTGTCCCTGATTATTTTGGCTGCTCTGGTTGTTTGAAGGGACATTGGTAGGGGGTGTCAATGTCATTGTTGGTTTGTTTTGCTATTGAACCACTTTTAGGGCCAGTACAGGACCCACAATGTTTGCAGTCTTAGCGTTAACAACACCGTCATTTGTAACATGTTTATTTTTGACCCAGTATTTATTCTTGTCGATGGGAGGATTTGCATTTGCATTTTTGGGACCGTACCTTAGCTCTCCCTTTGCGATAAGGGCTTTCTCAATCTGGACCCCTTTTTTGACTAGGTCCGTGAAGGCTGTGCAGCAATGCACTTGCAATGCATATTTTAGGGGACCCAGAAGTGTTTGAACAAACATGTCCACCTTTTCCCTTTCGGGTATGTCAATGTGACACCGACTAGCTAGACTTCTCCATTTTTGAAAGAATGGGATGAATGTCTCACCAACATCCTCTTGTGTGAGCTGTAGAAGCTAGTGATAGAGGTATCCATGTCAATGTTGTACGCGTAATTTTTTATGAATTTTTTTTTAAGCTCATGCCATGTTTGGATATCCTTTTGAGTGGAAAAGCATTCAAGGGCAGGACCCACCAGACTTTTAGAAAAAAGTCTCATCAAGTATGTTTTTTCATAGGCGACGTCCATACAATTGGTTGCAAATTCACGAACATGTTCGATGGGGTTTGTCTTGCCTCTGTATTTTGTAAAATTGGGTGACACATATCTCAGAGGAAATGGTGGCATGTATAAGCTCATGTTGAATGGGTAGACGTTTAGATCGTATGACACTTCTGATTTCTTTCCTGATATTTGTATGTTTTGGATAGTTTTCTCTAGACCCATCAGTTTGACTTGTAAGGCATCTATAACAAGGTTATTTGTGGTCCCATACATTGGACTGATTGGTACGCCATAGGTCCTTGTTTGTTGTGCGTGAATATTGGTGTATTGTGGCGATATGGATTGTTGTGACATGTATGATGTGTTTGGATTGGCGTGTTGTTGGTATTGAAAGTTGGGATTGGGGGTATGTTGGTGAGTATGAATGTGGGATGAGTACGTTGGGATGTGTCCCCCAACCATTTGTGTCGATATTTGGGGATATTTGGAGGATATGGTGATCATGAACATTGTGATGTGTTAATGATGCCATGGGTTTGTGTTTTGACTACTTTGTCCAAATTGTTGGGTTTGGACAAGGGGGATGGTCAAATTTTGTCCTTGGGATTTTATGGGATTTGATAGTGTTGACGTGTTCAAATTTTGTTGTTGTCCTTGAATAAATATATGTCATTTACCCCCACCCAAAGGATTTTGTTAGATACCAATGAGATTGTATGTCGAAGGTGTACTCATGGTCTTCGATGTAGCTGTCAAAGGGGGATTGGTATGACTTGATGATGCTCCCGTCACGTTTACCGTATTGGTAAGAAGAGGATTGGAGTAACTTGCCCACATTTCCATGGAGCCAAAGGTGGTTCTAGCTGATTGTGACAGTGTTGTGGATATTGTGGGCACTGTGGCAGATTGTGATCCTCCAATGGATGTAGCATTTATTGTATTGGAGGTGTGCGGGATGTTGGAGGTAGCATGCACTGTCGTTGTAGTGTCAAAGAAAGTATTGCTCGTAGTGTTTGGAGGCTGACCACTATGTGACATGTTATGCACGTTGTTTTCATTAGGGTCAGGAGATGTTGATCTCAACATGTTGATGTCGAATCCATGTGGTAACTCAGCTCCTTGACTTAAGAGTATGGCTAAGTATCTATCTCTGTCGTATAGGACCATTTGTTCCACGAATTGAGAGGCCTCTGGATCTTGTGCGGCTACCTCTAGCTTTTCCTCAAGTATTTGACTATATTCATCCTTACGTAAGAATGGTTCAAATGGACTGTTTGATGAGGAAGGTATTGTTGTGAGAGGTTGATTGTTTGTATTTCCAAATGGATTGTCAAAAGTCCAGTTTGGGTCATATGTGGGATTGTTGACAATGGAAGTGGGGTCTTGTCAAAAGTTTTCCATTTTTTGTTGTTGTTTTTGGAGTCTATTTTCCACCATAAAATGAGATTGCTCAAATGAAAATGACAACTAAATGCAAGGATGACACTATGCAAGGTCTAAGTTCAAAATGACGATTAGGATGAATAATATTTTTGGATTTTTTTGGGAATAAAATATGCAATGTCTAAACTTATAATGCAATTTAAGACAAGGGTACCTAAGCACTTCTAAGCTCAATCTTTGTTTTCAATTTCGGTTACTAAAGGACTTTGTTAAAAAGGACAAGATGACAAGGTCAAAATGACTAGTGAGTTTTCCTAACTAGACTGTTGAGTTGGAAAATCTCACAAATGAGACAATGACTGAAAAAGGGATTGATAATTTAGTCCAAGAGAACCTAGTTTTGGAAGCAATGACGTTGCAAATTATGCTGAGATTTTCCTAATCCAAAATATGCGAGATTTAAAACCTAGGGACAAACTAATGCCTAATGTATGCAACTAAAAAAAAAAATGAAGGATGAAACCTATGGTCAAGAATGCAAACTAATGGTCAAATTTTTTGAGCAATTTCAAAGTTGGTTTCTGATAGACTCGCTTTGGAAATAGTGTTTTGACAAAATATTGACAAGGTGTAGACTCCGATTTGACTTTGTATGAGGTTTTACTTGTGACAGGAAAATGCGTCGTTTAAGGCCTCGAATGTGTCACAGTTTTGCAAATGCGTTTCAGTTTGAGAAAATGTGGCTCGAGGACCGACAAATGCATCTTAGTTTGGAAGATGCAACTCTGTAAGATTCAGATGCGTCACAATGCAGACAGATGCAGTGTTTGAAATGTCGAATGTTGTTTATCAGTTCGATTGCGTCTCAATAGTTTTCAAATGTGTTGCAGAAAAGAGAATGTGTTTCAAAAATTGCGACACGGTTTGTTTTCTTGATGTATTGAGAGAAAATTTGATCTATCTGATGTTGAATGTTTTATTCAGAAATGTAAATGTGGTGAATCCAGAAAGCACTTGATAAGCACAATGCTTTGAATGTAAGCAAGCACACATAAGACAAGTACAATCCTAAAAGGACAATAGGCCAAGGGTTTGTATACTTGATATAGCCCACCGATATACCCCGGATTGGTGATAAACACCTTTCCTTCTCGAGAGTGGATAGCTTAGAATTTTGGTGGCATTGGCTCCCCTCCATGGCTCATTAACGTCATTTGAGCACACCAAATTTGAATTCTTGGGTAGTGACTTCCCAAGAACTGCTATCTCTACTCAAGGGGATCAATAGTGAGTGTCTTCGGGCATGATACTGTACCCTGCACTATATCAAGCAACAACCAAAGAATGGTTGGACTCTAAAACAAAAGGTTTTTAATACGGGCATTTCATTCATAGGGCATGATCCATGCTGCGAGAGTCCCCTTTCGGATCCATCTCGTTGGAACCACAAGCATGATTCTTGGGCTTTCCCCAAGAATCCACTTTTATATACCAGCTGGAAGTCCCTCGGTGTCAGGGTGCTACCGGTCTGAGTTGTCTTGGGGTGAGTACTTTTTCCCACCAGAACAGGCCCAAATTCTAGAGTTAGTAACCGTTTCTCTTACACCTAGGATCACCCGAAAGTGCAAGGGGAGAGGATACTTCGATTAATAAGTCGTAAGGGTAATAACATATAAAAACGGGTCTGGTTTTCTAATCACCGAGTTTTCACAAGGTGAGAGCATACTCACCTACCATTTTGCAAACACAATCATGCAAATTAGAAGACATGTTCTTTTTAATTGCACTGAAAGTAAGTGTGTACTAATCTAAGAAAAATACAGACACAATGTTTTAGTTTTTATTCTTCGACATTCAAACTTGCAAGACCACGAGTTAGAAGTTTGAATTTTTTCCTTTGACCCACGAAAAGTAACCGCCAAATGCTGCAAATAAAAATTAGTACCACGAAAACCTAACTAAGCAGAATGCAGAAGAACTAGAATAAAAAGAACAAAGAAAACAACAAAAACCCAAATGCAAATAAACAGAAAAAATTACCAGTCAAATGCGTCACAACAGAGCGAATGCGTCGCTCTGTGTGTCAAATGTGGCTCGGGAATACAAATGCGGCTTTCCAAACTTCGATTGCGGCATGACAGAGCGATTGCGGTGTTTGAGTCTGCAAATGTGTCACGATGCATCAAATGCATCACAATTTAAAAAAACAACTGTGTCGCTCCATACCTGTACCTACAAAAATGACAGATAACACACAAAACCATACGGAAAAAATAAAAAGGAACAAAGTTGGGTTCACCAATGTAACTAAGGGTTAATTTTCAAGGTTATGATTAAGGTTAGCAAATCAATACAAATCAAGAAACCCAAAGAAATTACAAAACACAATGGAAGTAAACATAAATAAAATGATTATACCAGCTAATCGCCGAGAGCTCCATGATTCATCTTTGTAACACCTTCTAACTTGTTGGTTGACATGTTGCCCTTAGATTCGATGTGCGAGCAATCTGGAAATAAAATTCTAAGTCCTACACCAAGCTTTGAAGGATTTGATCTAAGTCTATGTCTATGTCTAAATGACTAAAAATGCCCAAAACTTAATGAAATATGACAATAAATGCAGCAATTTTTGTGAAATATCTAAGTATGTCAATGCGTACCCTAAAAATGAGAGCAAAATAGCATTTTATAGAAAATGCCATTTTGAATGGATGAATGGGATCGACTTTTGACAGAGACCTAAAATCAGAGGCCCAGATTAACTTTGATAATCCCTAATCAGGGTTAGGGAAAAATCATTAAGTGAGTGGTCGAGATGTCATCTAAGAAGATCGAATCGACGGTGGAGAATAAATGAGATAATTAATTAGAAAATAAAGATTTTCAAAAATCAAGAACATAAAGACTGCTTGATTTGTGAGATTCAAAAAATCAAGAAGATAAGGGCTGAACTAAAGATCAGATTTGGAAAATCAAGAATCTGCCCAATTACTTGATTTTTTGGAGGAATATTACCATTTTGAATTAAATTAATTCAAAATATGGATTTTGTGAAATAATAAATAATCGATTTTTCAGATTATTTACTAAAATGAATTGACAGTTAAGAATGTGAAATCATTTTAAATAATTAACTCATTTAAAATGAGAGAAATGTTAAATTTGGAAATTAAATAATTAAAGATAATTATTTAATTTAGAAGATAAGATTAATAATTAAATAAATTCATTTAATTATGAGGATTAGTGACATATTAAATAAACAAATAAAATTTATTTATTTTAATAATCAGGAAGAAATAAATGAAGAAAGGTAATTAAATAAATTTATAAATTTATTTAATTAAGGGAAGACTTAGACAATTAATGACGTATTTAATAAATAAATAGAATTTATTTATTTAATAATCATGAAGAATACAAGGACATGAATTAATTAAATAATTATGAATTATTTAATCAATAGTCGAATGTGGACCAAGGACATAATTAAATGTCATAATTATGCTAGGACGAAAGTGGTAAAATAGAGCTTGCAGGCCGAGGTCATTTTTAAGTGTCTACAAGAACATTCATTGTTTTAACAGAACAAGTACTATTTCCTACTAAATAATTACACAAGTTGTTTTCATATATATATATTTATTGTTTGAATAGAACAAGTACTATTTCCTACTAAACAGTTACATAGCAAGCTGTTTACATTTATACATTCATTGTTTGAACATAATAAAGATTGTTTCTTACTAAATAGTTACACACCAAAGGCGGGTGGATGAAGTTGGCTAGCAATTTCATGGCCACTTTATAAAAAAAGTTTCAAAATTCTATAACACGAGTGTATTATAACACGTTAAAAGAAAAAAAAGTGAAAGTCTTCATTTTCACTTCAACTGTTTCCTTCTTCTACCCGCGGCCAAAACCCCCAACTTTCGCTCTCGCGTTCTAGGAGGAGGTATTGGGCATAAATATTCAACAAGAGTTGCTATTTCTTTGCAAGGATGGCACCATGATGACGAAGAGGTGGGAGAGGTAAGTATTGTTTGTTTTTTTTGAATTTCTTAGTTTTAAGTTGATTTTGTTAGTTTTAGGTTAAATTTGATATATAAATTTTTGAATTTGTAGGAGATGCAAATGAACCCACAAGCCCACAAAATCCTCAAGAAGAAGAACAACCAAATCCTAAAGAACAAAATCCTCAACAAGAAAATCAACCTCAACAACAACCTCCTCCACCAATCCCTCAACACCCTCTTGGCACTCAACAAAATTTAATGAGTGAGATTGAGAACAACAACAATAGATTGAAGATTTTATTAGTAGGTTGAGTGATCCAAATAGTTCAACCACAAAAATAATGACCCTCATAAATTCATTGAAAGATATATTAAAAAATGTAGATTCAATTAGCAAACAAATAACTGGATGGCAAGATAGGAGGCAGGCGGCTAGGGCATATTATGCAGATAAACTATCATATAAACAAGTAAAGGATTTAAAAATTACAAAAGGTGATTTGTGCTCATTATTCACTGACCCATGTACAAATAAAAATCTTAGCCTCAATGCGAAGAGGTTTCCTATTCATTGGTGCCACCACCAAGAGATTAGGAACCATTTTTTATGATAGGTGGTACATGGTCTTTGATGACCGACTGTGCACCAATTGTGAAGTACCCCAATATTTTCTTAGGAAACTATACAGTGAGTTCATATTGAACAAAATACCAAATTATTTTGATATGAGGGACTTCTAGGGGAGAGGTGGGGGGTCAGCTTAGGATAGGCCCAGTGCACAGCCGAATCCTACGCATTAAGGGAGACGAGCTCTCGCTAGGCTGCCTCGTGAGCACATTGTTGTGCCTATAGTTGCGAAGGAGAGTGTTGAGGTAGAGACATTGCAGGTGATCAACACTTTGACCCAGAGTGTCATCCATCATACTAGCCCTATTCTACAATGCCATCCAGGGGAGTCTTCGAGTGGTGACCTTTGAACCCATGTGTGTTAATCTTGTGGGGTGACTTGTTCATATGACCCCACCGACACTCAGGAGGCTACTGCGAAGGATCCTTATCTAGCTACGGAGATGGAGAGGGTGGCTAACATTTTTCATGATACGTATGGAATTGATACTCGGTAAAAGTTAACATGTTCATTGAATTTAATTTATTAAATTTTGATTTTGAAGTGCAAGATTAACTAATTTAGTTTTATATTTTAATAAAATTGTAGGGTCACAATGTTGAGACTGGATACACCGGCCCTCCTTACTTATTTCTGCAGTACACCTATCGGTAGGTATGTAACTAGTAAACAATTATAAATTTATTACATGTTAATAGCATTGTTTTATGAATGGTATTTTAATATGTGATTTTGGATGTTGAATAGGGTAATATTGGAGGTTTCAAGGGAACACCTCCCAGTGCCAGTGCTCAAACCTTCACACAGAATAGCGATTGTATTGCATATTTCTTCACATGGATGGACAAAATTTCAACTACAATATAGTTGCAACATTGCAATTTCTTCACATGGAGGCATGTGCTTGCAAAGGTGCACCTGCACGACAAACTATGGATTCTTGGAAAAAATCTATGAAACCATAATAGTAAGCAATAGCATAGACAAGGCAGTTAGTAGTTTCAAAAAATGCCTCCAAGAAATGCAGTCTCATGGTGATGCATTCCAACACCTTGAGACCACATTGCTTCGAAGCATTTCTTCAAAATGCTCACCACCTTTTCTATGATACCACATTTTTCATACATGTGCACCAAAGCATTTTATCAAACTACTCGTGCTTCCTTGCTGCTATGGCTAAAAGCCTAAAATAGGTGCTTTCCAACAAACTATGGATGCTTGGAAAAATATCTATCAAAGCATATTAATATAACAATCTAATCCTTTGAACTAAATACAAAAGAAACCAATAAAATTGGTTGCATAAGAAAATTGGCTACATAGGTTTTCTAGCAAATAAATTTTATGGGGAATAGGCTTGCATTTGAACCATCTCAATTCACTTGTGCTAGTAAATTGATACAACTGAGCAATTAAACTCTACCTTGTGCTAATCCAAGTGGAAACAAGTATCACAAAACTAAATATAATATATTCTAAATAGAAATATCTCCAATCCTAGTTTTCACCCCCTACACATATACATTAGCATTTGTCTCTTCATTTGGCTTGGTCAAGTAGTTTCTTCCTTTTTTATAGGAGACTCATTATACCTTAGAAAGGGTTCTTCATTATCAAACTACTCGTGCTTCCTTGCTACTATGGCTAAAAGCCTAAAATAGGTGCTTTCCAAAAAACTATGGATGCTTGGACAAATATCTATCAAAGCATAATAGTAAACAATAATACTGGTCATAGAGAAGGCAATGAACTTTTTGAAAAAAATCCTAAAAGAAATGCGTTCTTATGGTGATGGAATGCCATGACATGCATTTGTTTATAATGGAATTCAATCACCACGAGATCCCATTTCTTTTGAGGAATTTTTTCAAATAGTTTACTGCCTTCTCTATGCCACCATAGTTATCGTACATGTCTACGAAAGCATTTAATCAAACAATTCAACAACTTGCTGCTATGGATAAAATCCTAAACACACATCCTTTCAAACAAGATATGGATATGAAAAATAGTAAGCATGATAATCAGAAATATATAGTTTAATAAGTACTCAAAATTTTGCTCATTAGATCTCATACACTATAAGTCATGATGTGTCCATCGCTATTGTAACCTTTTTGTGATTAAATAATTTGTTGTTTTATTTTCAGATGTTGGTTGTGGAAACACCTCCAAATGTTATGAGGGAAATGGATATTGGTGTTTCATCCACTATACAATCCTCGATGGCTCTGATAGGGGAGGTATCAGGCAAATTACTAAATTTCAATTTATATTCATTGTTATAGATGTTAGTTCGAGTGAAAAATCAAACCAAATTATTGATTAATAGTCTAATTTCTATTTGGATGGTTTATATAGGGCTTGAGCACGCCTCAACATCGGTGTGCGAATATTTCCCTCATGGAGAGTGATTGTGCGATGGCCGTAAGTGATTATTTTTTTAAATATATCATTTTTTATAGTGTAATTTCTATATATTAATGTCTTTACTTCTTATTGTAACAATTAAAACTTTACCAAGAACTTAACAGTAGGAGGAGGAGCAGTAGGAGCACTCCTTGAGTGTAGCAGAAATGAGTGATAGACCTATCGCCATCCGATCGACCAGCAAAGGGAAAGAGTTTATTTCAAGAGCCTGGAGAGCAATGACTTTTGATTCCAGAGCCCTTTTTTGTATGCCTACATGGCAGTTTTGTACATATTTTGTATTGGATATATTTGAAATTGTATGCCTATATGACATTCTCGTAAGCCTATATGGCTATTTTGTACCTATATTTTATACTTATATCAACATATATTGATGTATGCGTACATGGCTATTTGGTTAATACAAATATTTTTTTATCGATGGTGTCCATATTTGCATGTTATAAATTCATGGTTCAATAGATATGAGTTACGTGTATTGAAGTGTTTACTTTACAACGTATGTGTATACTTTGTGACTTACATGTGTTCCATTGTATACTTTGTGACTTACGTGTTTTCATGCGTATACCTTGTATTCATGCATATAATTTGTCTTAAGTTGTGTATACTATGTATTCATGTGTATAATTCAAGGCATATGTGTTTGTGACTACTTGTGCTTCCCTTATTCACATGTACATGCTTGACTTATTCATGTGTATACTTATTAATTGGTTAGCCATAGCATTGATCATTGTTGTCCTTCATGGTTTGTCTTGAATAAATTAATTGATTGATGGTAAACAACTTTATCTAAAACAAAAAAAATGTTTTCAATTGGTATTCTATGAAATGATTGATAAAAATATTCCAATATATTTAATCCTTTGATTGAAACAACTCAATTAAGCAAAGGATATGTATAAGAATTTTCCTTTTAGATTAGCAATGCATGAAAGTTTCAAAAAGTATCCTTGATATTACAAAAAAATGTGTTTATACACTTCAATTGTGCACTCACCCTTTGGGTCTTTGAAAGAAAAATCTGCCTATGCCATTTTTACACTGCACAGGTAAACCAAATTTTGTATTGTGGATCTATATTAAGCTACCAATCTCAAGATCAATGTAACAATGATACAAAATAATGTTTGAGACTGCAAGAAGACATCAAAATGGCTAGTGTACTAAACAAATTCTTATGATTTATGAAGAACGTTGATAACTCTACTTAGTTGGCTTCTATTTTCCAAAATAATACAAATTGAACCATAGCATCAATAGACTTTGTATATCAAACTACCACAATTCAAGTTTCAAAGATGAATATTTATCATGCATGTTTTAAATGACATTCAAGTTTATGGTGGTTTTGTTGTTTATATGATGTTATGTGATATTGTAATCCTAATGCATGCTTCTAGGCTACATATATATTTATAGTTTGTTTTTACATGATTTTTGTACTAATG
This sequence comes from Sequoia sempervirens, assembly GCA_007258455.2. Lineage (NCBI taxonomy): Eukaryota > Viridiplantae > Streptophyta > Pinopsida > Cupressales > Cupressaceae > Sequoia > Sequoia sempervirens. Next base: position 412,583,684 of record VDFB02000017.1, read on the forward strand.
AACCCAAAATGAACTGAACCCCCCTCCAAAAAATTTTGGCCTAACCGGCGAACATAACCCGCAAACCCGAACACGAACCTCAAAACCTATTCCAACACTCTTCATTCTACCCTCACAAACTTAATTGACAACCAAATTATGCTTCCTATTCACTTTACCCAATTTTACTCCTTCAAACATCTCTTTTTCATTCAAAACCCATGTTTTCCCAACTAGGGAATCATGCCATAACATACTTTTGACCTCCCCTATCTTTGCAAACCTTTTGAACACATCAAAATCCACAACCTCACCCTATTTCCAACCTATTCTAACTTATTTTCAAGCAATTTCTTCTTTTCACCTCTTCCAGCCTTGCTTTTAAGGGGCCTTAATTTTGAATTTTGAATAGGGGAAACAATAGTAATCTCTTCCAATGCCTTTACCAATTCTATTTTCTTATTCTTACTCCCTATCCTACTTACATTAGGCCCATATCATCGAGATACAGCCTAAACAATAGGTGGAATGGCCTATTTCAACATATTACACTTGAACCCTTAAGGAATCGATCTGGTTGAACATAGCTCGGAGCGATTCCGCATGTTTGAGTGAAAAAGAGGACCATGCATAGCATAAACATACCTATTCGGACATTTTGGAACAATTCATTTAGTCACAAGAGTTGCAGAATGAAAGTTGTACCACTTTGCAACTTTCCACTACTTGCTTTTGACACTTTTCCATAAACTGAAAACTAGACACCACAGGAAAACCACTCCGAGATAACAAAAACTGAGACAGGTTATTGTAGAGGGGCCCAACATGATCCCATAAGATTAGATGATAATTTTCTAAGTGTCACGGTATCTGAGTAATGGAATGCTAAAGTTTGCAACCATTTTGCACTTTGGACCCTTGAGGGATCGATCCGGTTGAACGTAGCTCGAAGCGATTTCGTGTGTTTAGGTGTGAAAGAGGACCATGAATAGTGTAAAAATACCTATTTGGATGTGTTGGAATAGTTCATTTGGTCACACGAGTTGCAAAACGAAAGTTACACCACTTTGCAACTTTTCACTACTTCCATTTGACACTTTTCCCATCAACTAAAAACTGGACACCACAGGAAAGCCAATCTGAAATAACAAAAACCAAGAGAGGTTATTTTAGAGGGGCCCAACATGATCCTATAGGATTAGACAAGAAGTTTCTAAGCATCACGATATCTAAGTAACAACATTCTGAAGTTTGTAGCCATTTTGTACTTTGGACCCTTAAGGGATTGATCCGGTTGAACATAGCTCAGAGAAATTCCATGTGTTTGGGTGAAAAAGAGGACCATGCTTAGTGTAAAAATACCTATTCAGATGTGTTGGAATAGTTCATTTGGTCACACGAGTTATAGAACGAAAGTTACACCACTTTGCAACTTTCCACTACTTCCATTTGATAATTTTTCTATCAACTGAAAAATAGACACCACAAGAAAACCACTCCAAGATAAAAAAAAACTGAGAGAGGTTATTATAGAGGGGCCGAACATGATCCCATATGATCAGACGAGAAATTTCTAAGTGTCACGGTTTCCAAGTAACAACATGTTGAAGTTTGCAGCCATTTTGCACTTTGGACCTTTAAGGAATCGATCAGGTTGAACATAGCTTGGAGCGATTCCAAGTGTTTGGGTGCAAAAGAAGACCATTCCTAGCATAAAAATACCTATTTAGACATGTTGGAACAATTCATTTGGTCACACGAGTTGCAAAATGAAAGTTGCACCACTTTGCAACTTTCCACTACTTCCATTTGACACTTTTTCCATCAACTAAAAACTAGACACCATAGGAAAACCACTCTGAGATAACAAAAACCGAGAGAGGTTATTGTAGAGGGGACCAACGCAATCCCATAAGATCAGATGATAATTTTATAAGCATCACGGTATCTGAGTAACAACATGTTGAAGTTTGTAGCCATTTTGCACTTTGGACCCTTAAGGGATCAATCTGGTTGAATGTAGCTTGGAGCGATTCCGTGTGTGTTTGGGTGTGAAAGAGGACCATGTATAGCATAAAAATACCTATTTGGACACATTGGAATAGTTCGTTTGGTCACACATAAGTTGCGAACGAAAGTTGCACCACTTTGCAACTTTCCACTGCTTCCATTTCACACTTTTTCCATCAATTGAAAACTGGACACCATAGGAAAACCACTTCGAGATAACAAAACCTGAGAGAGTTTATTATAGAGGGGCCCAACGCGATCTCATAGGATCAGATGAAAATTTTCTAAGCATCACGGTATCCGAGTAACAACATGCTGAAGTTTGCAGCCATTTTGCACTTTGGACCCTTAAGGGATTGATTCAGTTGAATGTAGTTTGGAGCAATTCCACGTGTTTGGGTGCAAAAGAGGACCATTCCTAGTGTAAAAATACCTATTCAAACGTGTTGGAATAGTTCATTTGGTCACATGAGTTGTAAAACAAAATTTGCACCAGTTTGCAACTTTCCACTGCTTCCATTTGACACTTTTTCCATCAACTGAAAATTGGACACCACAGAAAAACCACTTTGAGATAACAAAAACTGAGAGAGGTTATTGTAGAGGGGGCCAACACGATCCCATAGGATCAGACAAATTTTTTCTAAGAATCATAGAATCCGAGTAGCAACATGTTGAAGTTTGCAGCCATTTTGTACTTTGGACCCTTAAGGGATAGATCCGATTGAATGTAGCTCAGAGCGATTCCATGTGTTTGCGTACGAAAGAGGACCATACCTAGTGTAAACATACCTATTCAAACTCATTGGAATAGTCTGTTTGGTCACACGAGTTGCAGAATGAAAGTTGCACCACTTTGCAACTTTCCACTGCTTGCATTTGACATTTTTTCCATCAACTGAAAACTGGAAACCGCGAGAAAACCACTCTGAGATAACAAAAACCAAGAGAGGTTATTGTAGATGGCCCCAACATGATCCCATTGGTTCATACAGAGATTTCATAAGTTCCATGGTATCTAAGTAATACCCTGTCAAAGATTGCTACCCTTTTGCACTTAGGGATTTGATTTTTCATTGAACTGTACGGTTCTGTATAGCATGATTGTGCTCTTTTTTTTATGGAATTCGGTGGGCAGAAGACTTAAATCCATTTTAGTTTTGGTTTGGTTGGATTTCAAGTTATTTTGTGCATTTTAGAAGCCAATTATTGAGGGTCAGTTTGTATACCTTGTTTTAAGGGTTTTGAGTGCATTAAAATGTCATATTAAGCCTTTCACCCACTATATGCTTCTATAAATCAATGGAAAGGCTTAGTTATGGTTATAAAACATGTGTGAAAATTTTTGTGTGCAAGGGAGGCGAATAGAGAGTTTTTAGGTGATGCCCTAGATGTCAAATGGTGCATTTTTTAGTGGAAAATGGTGGTTACTGCTAGGGTTTGAAGAAATATTTGGGGGCAATGGTATCTCTTGAAATTTTAAGCTTGTGAAGACCTTTTTGAAGGTGTTTTAGGCTTTGGTTGGCTATGGGAAGGTTTCGAGTATGTGTTTTCAATAAACCCTTGTCTAACTTGTAGTCTCTAAATATCATTAAACGGGCTTATCTTTTAGAGAAGATCATCCAATGGCCAAACAAACATCAATTAAGCTTTAACACAGACCCTAAGACAAATTCCCAAGAGATCATACCATGTTTCTTTGTACCATCATTAAGATCCAATAGACCACCTTGCATAAAGGTTGTTAAATTAGCCCTATTTACAAAGAGATGACCTTTTAAACACTAGATCTTCACTCAAACTCCTCAAACAACAACATGCTATGTGTCAAAACCTCAAATTCCATGATTTGTTTCCAGGTCCAAGACCTCTAGACCCCTAATACACCAAACCCTCTATTTCAAGCAAAATACTTGGGGTTTTAATGAAACTTCGATCTCCCACACCTACCATACCCAAATGAAGCACCAAACACACTTACCAGACCCTACACATGTTGAATAATACATTACATGGACAGTACTTCCGACATTTTTTCAAAACACCATTTGAAACCCTCATTTTCATCATGAAAATACCCTGCTACAGCCCTAGAACATCATCCCAAACACCCAACCTTGACTCCACAACATTCTAAATATTTTAGGCATGTATTTTACAAGTTAGAGGACCCATTCCACAAGTTACAGTAGGCACACAAATTGGAATGGGTCGAATTACATCATGAAACCCATCAATCCAAAAACATTGTGAAAGTAGGTAGCAGTAGTAAAAACAAGATAACCTTCTTTCCCCTCCTAAATTTTGGACCACATCCATTACCTCCACATAAAATTCCACATCCTTGGTCTTCTTGGTTCCCATGCCTTGATATGGTTATGCAAATGAAAATGAAGCAAAGTAATCATCTCCTTCTCCACTGGCTAGAAGAATGCATGCTTAATGTTTTGATACATGATATCAACTCTCTCTTTTTCTCTCATGGTTGAATATTGAAATCCAGTATGGTTGGCCTTCAGAGTTCCAGTCATCTTTCTTCCTCTTCCACCAAATGTTGGCCTGATCCACACATCTGCCAGCCTAATTGGCTTTGTTTTTTAAAGATGAAATTTCTCCTAAGTCACCAATGTAGTTCTTTCTACCTTTTCAGACTCTTTCATTGCTACAAATCGTCTCTGGCATTTAATCATCTGTACCACATGGTTGATATGCTTTGAATCCTTGCATCTAAAGGAAATTTCCTTTACATAAATATTGCTAGGAAATTTCAATGTTGCCATTGTAGTTGGTATTAAAGCTAGTACCTGCAACATGAAGAGTGATTCTAATTGCTCTTCTACATTAGAGGGTTCATATCCTTGATCTGACTCTTTTGAATTATCAAAATAAAAATCACTTTCTTCCATATTCAAAAATTCCTAACCAGCATATTCAATAAATTTATTTGGATCATTAGTAATAGTCTTCAAAATTGGCCACTAGTACAAGTTCATTCTGCTTTCATAATACTTTATAACCATGGAGTTCAACCATTCCTTGATGCCATCAAGTGAAGATTGAGGAATGGTGTCAATGTGGAGTACATCCTGCTTGAAGTCTTTGAAAGAAATAGCCATATCAAATTCCTTTTTCCCAAGTCCTACTCTCTCAAGGTTAACAATCTCAATCTCACTAATAGCGATTACCAAGAAAGGTAATTCCACCAACTCTACAAAAAAGTTTACCATAAGAACAATAAAAGTAGAGGATTTGAAAGGAACTCCATGAAAACTAAGCTCTCTAAATGGTACATATCAAACTCTAGTTCAAAATATTTTAGATGGGGTTGCTCCCATAGCTCTCTTCCTCGCTTGACAAATCCTTGAAACTTTGTATTGATTTTATTTTTCCCGTCCCTCTCTTGTTTTTCTTCCTCAATTTCATCAATATCATACATTGAACTTCTTTCCCCTCCTAAATTTTGGACCACATCCATTACCTCCACATAAAACTGGACATCCTTGGTTGGTTCCCATGCCTTGATATGCTTATGCAAATGAAAATGAAGCAAAGTAATCATCTCCTTCTCTGTTGGTTGGAGGAATGCATGCTTAATGTTTTGATACATGATATCAGCTCTCTCTTCTACTCTCATGGCTCAATACTGAAATCTAGTATGGTGGGCCTCCAGAGTTCAAGTCATCTTTCTTCCTCTTCCACCAAATGTTGACCCGATCCACACATCTACCAGCCTAATTGACTTTGTTTTTGAAAGTTGAATGGTGTAGGAGCACCCACACTTCACCCTAATTTTTTGATTGTTTGATGGTAAATTGGGAGGAAATTTGGTAAATTTTAGTATGTTGAGGTCTTTTTGTCTTGAATAAGGTCTAATAGACCAATCTTTTATGTACTTTGGGAATTAGTAGGTTAGGGTGGACAAATGTGTAAAAGCACTCTTGAATTAAATAATTGTTGATATTTCCATAAAGGAAAATTATGTAAAAAGTAGGTGGGAGTGCAGAGAAAGAGTCTAAAATTCATGTTATAAGGGTGTCTAAGTGGTCCTAGGCCTTTAGAATAATAAATTTGCATGATAAAGCTTATTAAGCAAAACCATTGTTAAATACTAGTATTTGTAGGCTTAATAAGGGTTTGGTCATTCAAAGGTAGTTATGGGAATTGAAGGGAGATTATTATCATTTGAAATGTATTAAAAACATCATTCAAGGCTGAATGGGGGTTCAATCAATAGTTTTTTGAAGATTGGTGCTCTTCACAATGCCTAAAACTGTGGAATTTCAACATTTTTCTGAGTTTTTCAGTTTCTTTTCTCTGTGTACGGCCCAATACAGGCCTCCTATGAATAGAAATTCATGAAGCACTATGGTGGCATGTATTAACCTGGATTTCAATCTATTTTGATACACCTTTAGTTGTTTTAGTGAAAGGAAAATCCATTTTTCTTTATTCAACTTGTACAAACCAGCAGGGTCCGAGTTTACCTTTTTTTTTGTGACGGAGCCCTTCCTCATACTGTGGTGAATTGTAACTTAGAGGAAATGCTTACAATGTGTTTTTTTCAAGTTTCCTTAACTCTTTTAATAATGGTAAGGCATTTATAGGGCTGGTGATGTTGTTTTAGGTTGAGAATGTGAGATTTTGGTTTGAAATGGAGGAACCAAAGTGATGTTTTTGAGATCTACTAAGTCTAAAGTCCAGGTGAAGGTTTATTATGTGTTTTCAGACCCTAAAAAACTTGTTTGATGCTTTGGTGAGGTTTGGAAGGCCTTGGAGTTGTGAGATGTTGAAAACCCTAGGTATTTGTTAGGAAATTGAGGGTTTTAAGAAATTATGGTTTAGAGGTTGAGTGCTTATCTAAAACCTATGGAATTGTGAGTTTTGTGACCTGTTTGATGACTTTCCAAGAGCTTGTGGGGTTAGAAGAAGTTTAAAGAGCGGTTTGTTTGTAAAACATGGCTAATTTTGTAGCCTTTTTGTAGGGCAGTTTGAAGGATCTCCAAGAAATTGCAAAGAAACCCTGTATGTCTAGCTTGGGAATAGTGTTGGGGGTCTAAGTAGATGCTATATTGATGATAGTTGAGTTTGGAAGACTTTTTGTTGGTAGTTGTTCCAAGATGACTAAATGAAATAACAAAGGTTGTTGATTTACTGAAATATGATTTGTTTGAGTCTTCTCCACCTTGACTCTGCATCACTGAAGTTTCTCCTGAGTCACCAGTGTAGCTCTCTCTACCTTTTCAGACTCTTTCATTGCTATAGATCATCTTTGGGATTTAATCATTTGTACCACATGGTTGATGTGCTTTGAATCCTTGCATCTAAAGGAAATTTCATCAACATAAATACTGCTACTCTCTAAAGGTTAACAATCTCAATCTTACTAATAGTACATTTACAACCATATTCAAAGATTTGCCTTCAAAAGGCTACAAATTCAAATATTGAATTAAATAGCCTTCAAGAGGCTTTAAATATCCTTTACAAATGATTGTACATCTTTCTAATCATTCCTATCTGTTCTTTTTGTAACTAACATGGCTTACTACATTATAAATCAATTGTGGATGTGTTATGACCTTATTCAATTGAAAAAACTCAAAACACAAAACTAACTTAAAAGATTTCCATGAACCAAATTTTCTCAATAACCTTGGTGCCCCTGCACCAAATTTCATTGTTTCAGTAAATGTCATTACAAGTAAATCTAATTACAATGCCTTAGGTACTCTATTCTCATAGATATTTTACAATGTCACTCATACATTCGATATTCTCTTATAATGTATACATCATAGGTTCTCATTTAGAGGTTAACTTCAAATGAGAAACTTGAGATTCCCCCGCAAAGCTTCACACACTCTTTTATAATGGCTTCAAATCATAATTGAGATTTGTCAAGATCATCAAAATAAGGATGTTGCACTACTTTTTTGGCTAAGATTCTCTTCAATGGCTCCAAAATCAACATTTTCTGAAAGGAGAGACCAATCAATTTTTACTAGTTTAGTTACAGATACGCAAAGTAAAAGAATAAAAATAAATAACTCATCCAAAATGGAAATGAAATGAAAATAAATGGAAGGAACTTACAGATAGGCATGGCAGTCTCTCAACTTAGTCACTCCTAGCCATACATCTTCACCGGGAGTTCCAAGATACCTATTGCACACAACACCTCTCATGAATATAATATCTTGAAATTCGAGATGCTCTTATAATTTCTACATCATAGGTGCTCATGATAAGATTAACTTGAAATGAATATCTTGAAATTACCTCACCAAGCTTCGCGTGCACTTTTGTAATGGCTTATTTAATCATAATTGAGATTTTTCAAGATCATCAAAATAGGGATGTTGCATTGCATTTCTGCTTGAGATTCTCTTGGATGGCTCATAAATCTGCATTTTCTGCAAGGGGACACTAATCAATGTTTACCGGGTTACTTACAGATATGCAAAGTAAAATAAGATGATAGCATTGGCATCAAACAAATTAACGTGGATAAAAATATAAATTAATAAGAACCATTGTGCATATACTTAAAAATTAATCCAATGAACCATTCGGGTCCTCTCTACTCTTTATTGTGTCAAGTATTGCCTCATAGTCAGACTCACGGACCTTCCATAAGGTCTTGTTCAAAGGTCTACCCCCATATTTGGTCAAAAAAACATTGGATGCCACAACAAGGTTTGAGTAATGAAGAATCTTATGATGTGTGTCAAAGTCCTAAAACAACCAATGTTTAACACTCTTATGTGGGTACCTTCTAAGCCATGTTCCAGTAACAACTGAGCCTATAGGGTATTTGATGTTTTCTCCATCTATAACTGGGCCTTCCAATTTCTTTTTGGCCTCAACATGACACAAGTAATAGTTTGTTCCCTCTTCATTCTCTTGATCTGCAATAACTGCATAAACATGCCCTACATTGATATGTGTGGCATATCTCTTCAAATTAGTCAACATTACAAATACAATACAAAGTAAGATAACAATATGGAATTTCAAAAACTAGGCAAGTAGATATATTTCCTGGTTGAACTAGATTTGATACGGGTCAAAGTCAACCGATGATTCCATCTGTGTTAGTTCCAATGCCATCAGAGGGTAATACGTGTGAAGTGGGCTAAGATAACTTGTCAACCATTTGTCAACCCACTCTGTTGACTCACAATCATTCTAGGCTTGCATTGTACATGAAGAACAAAAGCATGCCATCTTATGTGTATCGATACTCCATGAACCTATATTTGAGCTAAGGAAAGAGTGTAGCTCACTCGATCCTGTTAGTGTACAAAAATCCTCATATGGTGCAATGTTAGTATCATCCATCAACCAAAATAATCTATGAACTGAAGATGTACCTTCATTACCTAGATGCATTGAAGCATTACACCACTCGATGATTCATCTTGCATATGTCAACTTTGCACTATCTTTATACTTTAACTCTTCTCATGCTAATGCTCTTTTCATGCATGATCCTATACCATCATGCTCCCCCTTTCCATGCTCGACCTCACAAAAGTTCCACATATGCTGAACATCTATAGTGAGATGCATCTTGCACAACCAGTAGAACATGTGCACATTCTTGAACTATGTTGCATAGTTATCTTACCATATTATATGTCGACCATATGCTATGCCCCTTCGAGCCAAATCATTGTAGAACATCTGGAAGCAACCTTGCACAAAATCTGGAGAATGTGTGTGATCATTACTAATATAAAAGTGATACTCCCTCAATACCTTCCTTAGGTCCTCTATACTATCAGCTTCTTGAATGAATGCTATGTGCACAAATATCAAAACCTATGTGGAGTTGTAATACTGTGACTACACCTCACACTGTGGTTGTAGAGTGTAGTTCTCTGCAAATTCAACCACCGATACTATGCTACCAACTAGAAAGGTGTCCTTACATAGCTTGAATTGCGTGTCCAACCATCGGGCTCTATGTGTATGCCTTGCATACTCATACACTAGATTCTCATGAAACATTGACATAAACTGATACACTGGAATCTTCTCAATAACCAAATCACACCTTTGTGCTTGAGATCCATCTTTTGTAGCATATGCCACTTTTCTATACTTCTCGAAATCTACTAGTTTATGTCCCAACTCATATGTGCTCTCCATATGTTGACATATTGGCATTCGTTGCAAGACACCACAACGCTCACATGAACCATCCAAGCATGTTGTCCTATAGAATATTTTTCCATCCTCTATTTGACCTAATTTTTTTTATAAGAACTCTCTTGAAGATTTCGGTGGGGCTTCTATGCCACAATCCTACAAAAAATTGTTAGTATGCAAATATAAACATATAGAATGATAAACATCATAATGGTTAGAGAATTCAATATGTAGTATACAACAACAAGTAGTGCATGTGTGATTTATCTTGACATAAAAATGTTTAAGCATTTCAAAAAATCTTTGATAAATACTAATTTGAGGATAATCATTTTTAAATTTACAAAAAAATTGGGTTTGATTCGTATCCAAAAAATGCTTTGGATGTGGCTCATGATTCCGACTACCGATTCTCCTTCTTACAACATCCCTTTGATTCGGAGATGGCCTTGTATTATTCTTCCAATACTCTTCAATTAGTGTTCTCAATGCTTCAACAATTTTTTTTATCTTTATGTGGCAATCTTCTCGAGAATGCCCATAATTCATTTGAATTGGTGTCCTCAATTCTTTGTCGCCTTTGAATGGATTTTGATAAAGTTTTTCTACTAATTCCCATTTTCTCACTTGTCTTTTTAATTAGACGGGATCTCTTTGTTTGATAGCTTACCAAAGTCGATGTAATGATACGTCGGGTGACATTACTATCCTTTGAGCGTGAGGTCTTACCCACACTCTCATAAGCATCCATTAGATTCTTCACAATAGTGTTTTCACTTGACGCATTCGATGTTCTCAACCCAAGAGTCTTCATGATGTTTTTGTACTTTAAGCCTTGTATCATTTGAATGAATAGTTGACATCTTGCAGTCTCATATAGCCTTTCAAAGAAGATTTTCCAAATATTATCAACATATCTTCTACAAGTGTGTTCTAGAATCTTACCTTCCATGTGCTACAAAATATCCTCATCAATATTAATAAAAAACTTTGGCTTTCTATGCAAAATTCTAGGTGGTGTTCTCCTAGGTACATACATCTCAACATTAGAAATTTCATCAATATTTAATTGAGGTGGGCTAGATTGCATACCTTCGATCGAGGGTGGAGTAGAAGAAATACCTTGATCTTCACATGGGGATGATGGCATACCTTCTTCATCAAAATTGAGTGATGATGTACTCTCAACTTGAGATGTGATGGGTGGTGCCCAATCATATTCACTTGCGGTAGATGGTGTCCCTTCATATTCATTTGTGCTTAATGGTGTCCCTTTGTATTCACTTGTGGTAGAGGGTGTGTCTCCAACTACGGTATCTACATCTATCCTAGCATGACTCTTTCGCATTCATTCCCTTTGTGTTGCCAATTTCTTTTCTCTTTTTGACGGTTGAGGTTCCTCTTCAATTGGCTTGTTTTCGTCAATCATTTCCAATTTATTATTTTCATGATATGTCACCACCCATTCTCTCTTTTTATTTGAAGGTTTCATACTCTTCCTCTATTAGTTTCTTCCTTGTTCATTTCTTTAGCATGGTGGATAATTTTACCTATAGCATGGTAATGAGATGAATATTAGTTCCTCAAAAATGTATCCATTAAAAAAAATGAAATATATATGTCATTCAAGGCTTCATAAATAGAAAAAATAGGTGATGAGGTAATTTATAAATAGCAATGAAAACCAAAATAGTTTAAATAGGTAGTAGAATTATCAAAATGTGCAAAAAGTGCTAAAATTAACAAATAGTGAAGGGTTTGATGTAGACCTGGGAGGCTCAATCACAACCAATTTGACAACATGCCTTTAAGAGACATCTAACAAGATTAAGATGACCTATTTGAACAAACCAAACAACCCTCAAAGATTGACAATCATCAGAAGTTAGATTTCACACTTTCACCCCTTGAACCCTAACAATAGTGAAAACAAAGTTTTTTCCCAATAACTCAAGTGTTCTCCAAAACACTAGACAAACTCTTCATGGTTTTAGACACCCATTTCAGAGTTATTACACATATCTCAATTTAAATTACAAGTAATTTGGACCAAATCCCCAAAAACACCCCTTCTAGGTTGACCTAATTAGGCTGATTAGGCCTAATTTGTAAAGAAACATGCCCTCAAACTTATCATAGGACCTTGAAACCTTGGGGTGGCATTTCTTAGGTTCCCAAACCTCCAAAACCACAACTAGATTCCTTTGGTACAAAAAAAATCATTCCAAACCTAAAAACCCTTGTTTTATGCACTATTGAAGAGGGTTTATTGAATATGCTACTTCCAAAACCTCCAAAACTTTAAAACCAACTTGAACAAAGGAAATTAACCCTGCACATGCCTAAAAGTTCAAAACATCATGACCTCCCATAGAGATTCTTCCAAACCCTAGGCCTAATCCCTCATTCACATGCATTTTTGTTCACAAAACTCATTGTAGCAGCAGGTTTATTACTCCTATTTCTTTCCTGGCACTTTGATCATGCATCCTACACTTAAATAAGACATCATAGGGTCCCTTACATGAGTTACAAGTCAAGAAAAACCATGAAAACACAAAAAATTGCTGCTAAACTTGAGATTTCAATGTATTTTCTTCTCAAAAACTCCAAATCAAACTTACATTTCGTGTCTACATTCCATTTAAAGGATTCTTCTTCACATCCCACTTACCAACTACCTTGCAACTGAATTTCAAACCCTTAATGATCGTTGAAGGCTAAGTTTACATCATTTACACATGATATAACAACAATATTACTCATATTGTAAGTTTGCACCCCTAACACCTATAACTCACTAAAACCACACCAATGGCTTGTAAAGAGCCTTATTACATCCACAAAACACTAATCTTGCACACTTTACATGTAAATTCAAAAACTTTCCTTCAAAGGCTACAAAGATACTTTAGTGCAAGATCACCATTTTTCACATTTTAACACTTAAACTCAAAAACTCAACCTAAGACATGCTTAGTGGTCTTGATTGACCTTATTAAAAACAAAACATGCTCAAAGAATCATCCACCTACCTATTAACCTCCTAATTACCATCAAATGATCAAATAAGGAGGTTGAGGTGTAGGTGCTCCTACACTAGGGTTGTAAAAGTGTATTAAAGAGGGAGACAAATGGTCACCTCTTTCAAATGTTATTTTTTGAAGTTGAAGTGGTTTGTTTTAGGAGGGAAACATTATTAAAGGCCATGAAAAACTTGAATGGAGGATGATCCTTGGATTTGGTGTCAAACCAAATGAGGAAATGTTGAGATTTACTTAAGAAAAATGAGGTTTTGGTTAGTGAAATTGAGTTTCTAAGTTGGGTAGTGTTATTTTATGTTAGATTGAGCATGAGTAGGGTATTTTAGACTTGTTTGAATAGTTTTCAAGTTTTGGAGTGTTTTGAAAGTGCTACTTTCAATAAAACCTAGGGTTTCTAAGCCTAGGGAGAGGGTTTTATGGTTTGGGTCGTAAATGATTGAATGTCTGCAATCTAACACTGTAATTTGAAGTTTTGACAGATATAAAGTGCTGCCCTAAGGTTTCAGGATATTTGGACAAGTTTTGAAG